>OMLF01012080.1:9797-22159 GCA_900302615.1 Holocentrus rufus
CGCTTTTAGCCAAGTGTGGTTTTGGCAATCCTGTTCGGATGAGTAATTCTCTTGAGGTGGACTAAAAGCATGCCCATATCAAAAGAAAAAAAAGATTTTTAAAATTGGGAAAAAAAAACTGTGGTCCTGGACACAAAATCCCTACATGTGAGGCCTTTGTGTGGGTTTCTGCATGTAAATCCATGTTCAAAGACAACTGCTGCTACAGAAGTGATCTCACCTGGACTGCCAGCGTCGGCCACTGTTCCATACTCGGCCAAAAGAGGGCAGCCAGTTGGCGTCAGTCTGGGAACTGTGGTCGAAGTTGGCCCCCACTCTGTTTGGCGGGAGCTTCCTCAACTTCTCCTGCTCCTCTGGCAAAATAAAGAAGATGCACATTTTGATTACATACTTGTCTTTTGTGAGTTTGACGGTGTCTTTTTATATGATGGGACTCTGGATAAATAAAAGTCAAAGCAATGTGGAAGTTTAGTCAAACATTTGCCTGTATGTGTTCTTGAGCATACTCGGCTATTAAAACAAATGAAAGGCTGTTTCAGTTTCAGTGCAGGTTACATGCTTTGTTCCTGTTCTATGTTGCCAAAGTGCCTCTTACTCTGTTTGAGGAAGTCTTGGAGCGATGGGCCGATCTCTGCCTGTGCTGCAGCTCCAGGGCTCCCCTCCAGAGGGTCGTCCTGCAGCCAGGGAGGGATAGCACCTACAAAACACAACAGCTGTATGCTCAATCCTCAACCATCACACACAAGAGATGTACTGAAAACAGAACTTATAATAATAATTAGAAAAAAATGATTTGGGGAATCCTAGAGCTTAAAAAGTTTGGAGGCCACATAATAATTTGCATTATGGTAAAAGTACAAGGCTAAGCATTATGACTCCAAGCATGATCACACAAATTACACATCAATCAAACCCTTTCAGTGCAGTCGAGAAATTAAGCCCTGGAATAACAATAGAATTTTGAAATAAAATCTGTGGACATGAACTGCATAAGTAGAGATGTTTTTACAGACACGCATATTTAAGTAGATTCTCATATCTTAGATTATTCTTTCCTAAAACATCGCCCCACTACTTCCATGTCCTCACAGCCATTTGTTCATAGCTTGATCAGGCCACACTGGGTGGCATTTTGGGCACCCAAGTCCCATAATGCTACAGCCTGCTCCATCAGGGGTGCAGAAACACTTTTGTCAAACCCTAAACCAGTCCTGCCAATCAGAGCTGATCTACTCGGTTTTATTAATAAAAAGTAATGATTTAACATCAGAGTTGTTCCCTGGGGAGCAGGGTTTATCCAAAATGGCAATACCTGCAAACCTTTATTGCTTTTGTAACAGGACTTTATTTATGACGGAATATCAAGGTGTGCAGGCTCGACTTCATGGATCCACATTAGCCTTGCAATAGGAAGCACAGCATGAAGAAATACACCTGTCTGGTTGCATGCATTACAGTAATATCAATGAATATTTTCAACATAACTCTACCTGTGTGCACGTTTCCACTGTTTGATGAATCCTGCGAAGGAAGAAAAATGTGTGTAAAATGGAATATTTGCTTTTGTATAAACCACTGAGACACACTCCTGAGAACTGTCAGTCCACCTGGTATCCGATGAAGGTCAGGCCTTGTCCTGGTCCGGCCCACTGCACCTCAACCATCGGGTCGACCCAGCTGGGCCCCGCCTGCTGGTCCGATCCCAGGGACTTCAGGTGAGAGCTAATTCCCAGACAACATCAGACAAGACAAGAGCCTCAAATCTATGAATGTCATTTGAGGTGATTGCTGGCGATGATATGCTGAGCATGTAAGATGTCGCTGGTGGACGAAACACTACCTGGCAGCTTCATCCACTGAGTTGCCCGGGCCGTGGGTTCCATTGGGCAACTCCAGCTCTGCCTCCGGCTGATGTTGATTCAGGAAAAGCCAACAGTGGTTCACAGGGGAAATCTGACCACTACCCATGGCCCATCTCAACTTTCATCATCACAGTCCTCACACACACATTATTTCATCCCAAATGTCACACAAATCTCTCTTGCTTTTTCTTTGACTTTCTTTCCCTCCCTTTCCACAAGCTCTAAGAAAAGTAGATCCTTCGCCCTTTCCTCTTTCTTCTTTCATAATACAGTACTTTCCCAAATTTACAGATATTTAACTAAGCAATATATTTCCAATTTTATTATTCTCAAAACAACAGGTTGGGGATATTACAGATTTGCCCCAAACATTGCCACAGATTCTGGCTGTCACTGTAATAACTAATAGCTTTTATTTGAATCTTTTCAAAAATTATGATTCCATGTCTTTTCCCCTGGTGCCACTAACAGGTCAAACTTGCAGTTTGTGAATGCGATAATGTTACCACTAATGTTAGCAAACAGCAAACCAAGATGTGTTAGATGCTTGGAATTGTGGGGCAGATTAGGAGGACTGAATGATCTCATTAATGTGGGCAGTATACTTAATACAGGTTGGTGAAACAGCTGAACCGGATTAGGGAGAAAAATCACAAGGTGTCACTAAGGATTTGAGCTTTTTTCGGGATTTACCCTGCTGTCACTCACCAACTGCACATATCTAGTTTTAACAAAACAGAGCAGTATGTCCACTGGCTAATAGAGATGGCAAACTTGAAAGCTACGGCTAAACTTTTACCAATATTTTGCTGCTGGTAATTTCCCACCCTAGACACAACCCACAACAACCCATAAAAAAAGCAGTGTGAAGCCACAGTGAGGGATACTGCCATTGCATCCTGGGAAAACAAACCTCTATAAGGGACTGGAGGACCTCCTGACGATGCTTCTCCTGGGCCCGGATATAATCCGCTTGCTGGGGGCAAAACAAAACAAAAAAGATTACTAGTATCAGCTTGGCGTGGTAAGAACAGTACTCTTTAAACCACTGTTCGGTACATTTTTAAACATTTTTATTCGACAAAAACAAATGACAAGAAAACAAATGATGTCTTGTGAGGGTGGTACATGTCCAAAAAGAATAAACTTTGGTTTAGGGTAATCAAACTGTATTCATTCAGTGGTGGTGTGTCAATACAACAAAACAGTAATACCACTGACAACGTGAAATTACTTTGGTTCTATTAGTGAACTCTGCTCATAGCAGCCACATAAAATCACATTCCCAGATTCATTTACTGAACTAGTTCATCTGCTCTGTTAATAGCAGGCAAATGATACAGCAGTTATCTAGAAATGATTTACTTTTTGAAAATGAGACATAGCATTTGACATAGCTCTATGACATTAGTTTTGTTTAGAATATTTTACGTTTGGTACAATCTATCTGTTTAGCAACTATGCAACATGCAAAACAATGCACAAATCATGATATGTTGAAACTAATTTCTTTGGTATAATCTGCGGCTCTAAAATGAGCAGAGGTATGAAAAAAACAGTAACAGCACTTATTGACATGACTAACAATATAGAGATTGATTATTTGTAATCTTACAACTAGACCACATGTTAGAGAAGTCTTATGACATAACGTTTACAGTTTGGATTCCAGCATGCAGAAGTTGTAATGCACTTAAAACACAATTTTGTCATCAATATTAATGTAAAGCTTGCGTCAAAACAAGAGTGTTATTTTGTGTTACCTGTTTAATGAATTCGTCCTCCTTCTCCACACATGTGTCCAATACTTTTGCCACCTCATCCTTGAACCTGAAAAGTAAAGCCAATAACTCATGTAGAGAATCATCACTTTTCCAAACCACCTTTCATGAGGACTTTTGGTTCGGTGAGCCTACCTTTCGATTTCCTCCTTTGTGATGATGACCTTGTCTCTAAGCTTAGGGTCAGCCTTATTCTCCCACCAGAACTTGTGTGTATTGTTCTTGTGTTCCGGTCTGAAATCATAGACATGTGTCAGGGAATACTGCACTAATGCAGGCGATATAAATATTCTTTTGGATAAAAGCAGAATGGTTAGAGCAGTGGTCCTTCAACGTTTTCAGTCAGACCCCATTTTTACTGTGGAAATTCAAAATATGTCACATCAGGATTATTATTAGTTTTTTTTTTTTTTATTTACAATCTTGTCATAGAGTGTATGGAGAGTTACTGGTTATGTACTGTAGAACAAGCCATCATGTTACAAGAGCGACAAGGAACAAAAAATGTACCATTACTACCGTTTCCTCCCTGCAAACTCAGAAAAATATTTATTTTTCTGCATGGTGCGATGTTTGGCATTCCATAAATTCATCCATAAAATTTTCTTTCCAGTTTTACAGCATAATTTGAACACCTCATCACAAACCATACAGTATTGTTATAAACCTGGGATAATCGTGGAAGAAAAATCTGGGAAAGGTGCAAAATAAGGACCAAGGAGAGAGATCAATAGCATTTTTTCCTATAAGTTGATCATTTTGCATAAGACAACGAGATTTGTGATGAGAAGGTCGGCAGTTTGAAAATCTGAGCAGGTAAAGGGAATGAGAAATGTCTTTCCTTCCATCATCAAATATCATTGAGAAAACACTGAGCAAACTGCTCAGACCCCAAGTGCTCAAGAGCAACTGCTCAGGTTAAAAGGAATACACTGGGTTTATATTGGCCCGTTCCTTGGCTTGAACATGAAGCGGGGTATGACTTAAAAGCGCTTTAAAAAAAGAAGAAGCTTACGTGGCCATGTGCTCCAACAAGCCCCCGTGCAGCACAGTCATGTTGCCGTCAGTGACATTTCTGTCAATTTCAAGTCCACAGCAGTAGCACCAGAACTTCTGCTCATGCTGAGTGCAATCAAACTTCTCTACTTTAGGTTTTTTAATAGTCCGGCGGGCTTCTTTCACCTGGAAGACAACAGTTGCAAAAACACGATGCCACAAGTGATTTTTCTGTTCCAGGAAAAAACACAAGTATCAAAATATTAGTGGAGCAGAGATGGCAGCCTTACACCCCAAGTCCCAAGTGCATCCACAACAGGCAGCATTTAAACAAACACGACAGCTTTCATAATACTTTCCATTACACTATGCACTTTAAAAAATGAATGCACCCATCAATACATTCCATTACATATAAACATCCACAGAAAATCCTACTAGAATTGGCTAATTAAACTAATTATAGAGAGATTCGTATGATTAGACCCACAAAAAGTGAATGGATGTAGATAGCACCTTTTAAGACCAGATGCCATGATCACTATCACACATGATCACAAACTATTGTTGTTTACGTTCGCTGAATGGTTTGTTTTCTTGATGTTTGCACCTGCTGGTGACCGTTGTGAAAGTAGGTTAACATCTTTGCAGCATTCTCAAAACCAGCATTTTATGTAAAATGGTGCTACAACTATTCACAACGGCGTTATAAAAGATTGTGAATTTGATAAAGATTTACGGCTAAGGCAGAAGACAAAGAATTAACCTGCAGTGCTTACCTTTTCTAAAAATTTCAGAAGAACCACTCTGAGTCGACTTTGGTGACTTTTCCCGAAGATGTGTCCTTTTCCACAGAAATATGTTTGCCTACATACGGCACAATAAAATGCACCCATCTAGCCAGTCTGTAAGACACTGAAATAATACTGATATTATTTAGAGGATAACCTTAACAAGAACTTGAAATTTCTAGACATTTTGGTATTATTTTTTTTCTCGCGCTGTTAGCCGTGGATAGAAAGGTGCGATTAGAGCTAACCTCCTGGCGGAAGTAGTTTGTCCGGTTGTGTTCTCGCCCCGAGGAACACCGAAGCCAGGAACTCGAGTATTTCTTTTAGCCCCCTAAGGTCTGAAGACATTTTCAGGTGCGTTGCTGAAGTTTTTGCCATCTGGAATAAGCTTGCGTACACACGCTGATCATACTGATGATGCATTCCCCGTGTGAGACAGACAATTATAATCCGAGAGGAGCGAGAGAGCGAGAGCCTTTAACATGGTGTAACATTATATAGAGTCCGGCGGAAGTAAACAAACAACAAATGTTTTTTTCCCGCTCTTTATTGAAAGAATATTCAATTACAAATATTGGCATTTGAGGAGGAAATACACATCAACAAGGCACAGTTGAATAAACAAACAACAAATGTAGAAACCAGTTGCTGTGACTTTTCCCTGACACATTTTCTCTGGTTAACATGCTTTGACCTGATGAAAACTGATGTATAAATGGGATAATTTTAATATAAGAACCAATGGCCATTAGCCATTTAACAAATATGCAAAAACTGTATATTACTGAAATGCGAGCTAATTTTAATTTTATAGTGGTAAGTTATTGTAGTACGTTGAAATACCTGTGTATTAAGAACGCCTCATCTTATGTTATTTCAATGAGTCAGAATTTTTTTTTATGATATGGTAAATTTCATGTTCCTCCAAAGCTCTTAATATTGGTTTAACAAGTGCTTCTTGAGCTAATCCACCTCAGAGGTTACAGGAATGATTAGTTTTACCAAAACCTATATACTGTCTTTGGTGTTACTGTTAGTTGCTGTATTCTTTAGGGTATTTTGTCATTTTTAAAAAATTATTATTACATCCAAGAGCCTGTTCTGTAGTATTCCTGCATGACAATTGCATGATGGAGGACGTCTACAATGGTTACCGCTGTTAAGTATATTTCAAGTTACAGTGTTTCCATAACTGATAACTACTTACATTTGAATTTTGCACTCATTGAAAATTGGGGCACCAAGTTCAGTTGAAGGAAAATAAGATAAACCAAATTAATCAGTCTCGGATCTGAAAGTTGTGAACTCTTGATACAGGGATCTCTGTCTGTGTTTTGAGGCATACACAAATACAACAACTTGGCGATGAATCAAGATATTTATTTAACTACCAAGGAATAGGGATGAACAGGGAACTAGTGAGCATACATACCTTGTACAAATAGAATGAATGAACGAATGAATGGGGAAATTAATTTGACAAGTTATTACAAAAAAGGCTAGCAATGGTTAGAAAAGTCAAGACACACATTGTAAAAATAATCCCTTGGAAATTTCTTTTTCTCCTCACATTTCAAGAACAAAAGCTTTATTGATAAAGAGAGAGAATGGTCTGCTTTGCAATGAGAGCAAATATCTTCTTTGGTATGAAGTTCTGTGACACTTTTTAAGTATTGCTACTAGCAGAACCAGTATGGACAGTCATGTGTCTCTTCAGGTTTGGCAAGGTGATGAATCCTTTATCGCAGGTACTGCATCTGTATGGTCTCTCCCCTGTATGTATCCCCATGTGCATTTTCAGGGCTGTGTTTTGAGAGAAAGCTTTCCCACAAGTGCTGCACTTAAAAGGCTTTTCGCGTGTGTGGATTGTGGTGTGCTGTTTCAAAGTGGACCTGAGAGTAAATTTTCTTTTGCAAAAACTACATTCATAAGCCTTCTCCCCTGTATGCACTCTAACATGTTCTGTGAGAGTTGAACGGAAAGCAAACTTCTTCCCACAGATGTCGCAATTGTAAGGTTTCTCACCTGTGTGGACTCTAATATGGTGACTGATGTATGAGTGAGAGCTGAATCCTTTACCACAAAGTTTGCATCTGAAAGGCTTTTCCCCTGTGTGACTTCTAATGTGTGCTACCAAGTTGCTTGAGCGACTGTACACTTTCCCACAAGTGTCACATCTGTGAGACCGTTTTTTAGTGTGGGATCTCAAGTGAGTTTTGAAATTTGTCAAGTCAGGAAACTTTTCACTGCAACTGTCACACTCGTATGGTCTGTTTTGTCGTTTTCGTTTAATTCTCTGAGCTGATCCTGCGTTCCCACAGCTGGATGTTTTGTAACCTTCACTCTCAGCTACATGATGGTTGTGAGAGCGAAGCCGTCTGCCACTGTTTGGTTCTGATACTCCAGAGTCCTCTCTGTCAGCTTCAGGTTTGACAAATTTAGATGAGATGTTGGCGATAGGCTCTTTCTCTGCTGCACTCTGAGTTTGGTCAGGATCTGAATGCAGAGATTCATGTTCACTCTGGTCACTTCCCTCACTCGTAGGAGTGAACTTACAGACATCAGCCTCCTCCTGCACTGAAGGCTGCTCTCCTTCCTGACTGCTGCAGAGTTCCTCCTGTTCCTCTTTAATCTGTGGAGGCTCTGGGACCTCTTGACCCAGACTGGAGGTGCTGTCTTGGTTGCAGTGCTGCTGGTCAAGAAGAAGCTCCTCCTTACATGCCGATGGCTGTGAGAGGTCTGAGGGGAGGACAAAAGGGACATTTGATCAACTAAATACAAACCTGCTGCTTTCAAAGTTGGAGCAGTTGTAGAACCAGGGCTCTCAAGTTTTGAATGCAGGCAAGAGTGACATTCCCCCCAAAAGACCCCCTCCCACCCCCACCTGACGGGGGTCTTTCATTAGTAATGTATAATATTATTATATAATGCTATGTAATGTTACAAAGGATGACAAGGCACTGACAATTCAACCAAATACAAAGTCTTTATTCAATTTCCGTGTACAGAATACGTGTATGTGTGTGTGAGAGAGGAGAGAGAGAGAGAGAGAGAGAGAGAGAGAGAGAGAGAGATTATGTCTGGTGTTGTTTGTTGTAAGTGTTTGTTGCCTTTTGGAATCCTTCATCATTTGTGTTGTTGGCTTCCACTTAAAACAGTTTGGCTCAAGTCCAGCCATTTTCAGGGTCATGATGGATGCCAATGTCCCGTTCAAATACAAGCTATTTCGGGTAGAGGTTTTGTTCAGACCGACCATTGAAAATACCCTCTCGGCATCAGCATTTGAATGAGGAAGCACGAAAACCAGGGCTGCGATCTTTGATAGCCTCTCAATTTGGTTCAAGCCTCTTTCCTTTTTTGATTGACAGGTAAGTGACAGACTCGACTCCATAGGTATAAAACTCGACTCCATAGCAGACGTGCTTGATTCCTCCCGGTTCCATAGCAACGGCGCACCAGAGAAATTTACCGTTTTTTTTTTCAGCGTGAGAAATACAATGTGTGGCGGGAGGAACATAACTTACAATCGGTGAGATCATCCATGTATCCCTAAGACAATTTTGACCTATAAAATAATCAAATATGACGAGGTCTATTTTTGATGTAAAATATGGCCGTTCGATTTCTATCATTGGAATTAAGACATTTGTTCTCTGTGGGCGTTAGTGTTTTCATTTTGAGTGAAGAAGTCAAACTGAAGAATAACGATACAAGAGCCCGCCGAGAAGTGGAAAAGCTAGGTGAAACAACTGTTAATGACTGCTGTTTTGCTGTATTTGTTAATACTGTGCTATTTTAGCTCTTTTGAACAATGTTTGGTGTTGCGCTTGGTTCGCTAGCTTGCTTGGTAGCTGCTAACCTTAGTTAGTTAGTTAGTTAGTTAGTTAGTAATGTCTGGCTGTTTGAGAAAAAGTGATACACGGATGTATATTGATGTACTTTACGTTGCCTGTCGTCATTTCTTACGTTGGTTTGTCTTTGGACACCGAACACTCAACTATAAAACATGAGGCCACCACTCCTCTTGACCACCATTCTGCTGGATTAGATAACGTTAACGTTACAGTGATTTTCCAAACCTGCTCTGTGTAGTTTAATCTGAGGCTTCAAAACGACATCCAGCAGTCTGCGCTGACGGTCGATCTCTTCCTACACTACTATAGTGTTTTCAAACACTCCTAATATTTCTTCAACAGCCGCAGTTAGTCGCTCGTTCACAAACGTCCTCAAACTCTGGACTGTAGACATTTCCAATCAATTTAACTACGTACGTAATATATAAAATGCCTACACGTAAATACGTAAGCATTACTCCTAACCCCAATACACTGACTTTGCAAACAGTTAAAGGAAAATTAAAGCACCAAATTTCATAATCGAGCTAGGTTGTGCCAGTAACAACTACGACTTCTTCGTTGGCTGCTTCTTCTGCTCCTTCCTCTTCTTCTTGGTTTGTGTTTATTGGTGGTTTGCAAACCAGCTTAAAGGCACACGACCGCCACCAACTGGACCAGCGGAACATCAGGATCGGGCCCAAAACTGCTGCCATGGTTTGAGCTCAGGTCGGGTTTGGACAGATTTGTTTCTGGCTCAGGTCAGGTCTGATTTTTGGATTATTTATATATTTATTCATTCATTCTTTTTTTGGCCTGATCAAAACTGTCATAGGAGATACGGCCTGACCACCATTATTGGGGGCTGAATGGGCTGGCCCTGGTTGCAGCCCTGGAATTGCTTGTAATGCGATGACACCACTCGCGTCGTTCCTGGGGGCGGTAGTCTCTAGTGACAAACCTGAAAGTTTACTTATACTGTACTTATGCAGCTACTCCTATTCCTATTTGTATGCCAGCAGATAGAGCATGCGCAGAGAGGATTTAGCCAGTATGACATGAGTGAACACCATGTTTAGTTTGTAATGTTCTTCAATAACAACACCATGTTGTTAATTGAAAGAGATCTTAATGAACGTAATTTCAGTTGGTCACATGTTTACAGGAGGCACTGTTGTCTGTACTGCTGTTCATTCCTGTTGCACTGACTAAACCCTCTGCGCATGCTTCATCTGCTGGCATACAAATACGAACAGGCAAATCACTATTTGCTCTTATCATTACAATCTTAGCCACAGAAAATGTGTCTTGGACAGAAAATGACTGTCAAGGATATCGAAAAGGTTTGTTCATTGTGTTTAAGCAGATCAGAGTATCCTTGAATATGAAGTTAATGTCCTGTCCTTAAGAGTGAGACTCTACAAAATAGCTTTTTTATTTTTGTTTTTAATGGTAATTTGTTCGAATATAACAACAATCCTGTTCAGTTCATCAGTTCATCAGAAAATGACTGACAACACCAGAGCTTGTCTGAAAACAAAACTAATCTTCTTTGTGTTCATACCAAATTTCAGACTTCAGTATCACAACCAGCCCAAAAATGATTGTGTCATTAAAAAACAACACCATTGAGAAAACAAGACAAAATGTACATAATGACAGCCCCATCAAACAGTCACAGATAAGTCTGTAGGCAGTGGGAGTCCATGGACAAACAACTTAACTTGCTCTCTGAAACAAAAAAACAAAACAATAGTCCTGAGAAAAGAGGAGATGATAAATCCTTGTGCAGAAAAAGTTCAAGGGAAATTAAAGCAAACATCTGTGTGTAAATAAACCGTTTATTTAAGTTGTGGGTGTGATCATTTTAAAAATTGAGGAATAGCACGCAAATGAACAAATTCTGGTAAAGCTTTGGATTCGTACCATGTTTTATATCAAGTACTGAGACACTTCTTAAGTAGTGCTACTAGCAGAACCAGTATGGTTCTTCAGTATGTGTTTCTTCAGGTCTGGGGAGCGGCTATAACTTTTCCCACAGGTGCTGCATCTGTATGGTCTCTCCCCTGTATGTGTCCTCATGTGTGTTTTCAAGGTTGTACTTTGGCTGAAAGCTTTCCCACAAGTGTTGCACTTAAAAGGCCTTTCACCTGTGTGGATTCTGGTGTGACGTGTCAAACTGAAGTTGAAAGTAAATCTTTTCCCACACAAAGTACATCCATATGGCTTCTCCCCTTTATGCACTTTGAGATGTTCTGAAAGAGCTGAACGCCAGGCAAACACCTTTCCACAAGTGTTGCAACTGTAAGGTTTCTCACCTGTGTGGAATCTAACATGGCTGATGTAGTTTGATTGAGAGCTGAATCTTTTCCCACAAACTTTGCATCTGAAAGGCCTTTCCCCTGTGTGAGTTTTTATGTGTTTTTTCAAATTGCACAAGTAGCTGAACACTTTCCCACAAGTGTCACATCTGAAAAGCTGTTTCCGATTGTGGGTTTTCTTGTGAGTTTTGAACTTACTAAAGTCAAAAAACTCTTTTGTACAACTGTCACACTTGTAAGGTCTGTTTTGTTGTTTTGGTTCAGTTCTCTGAGTTGATCCTGCGTTCCCACAGCAGGATGTTTTGTAACCTTCACTCTCAGCTACATGATGGTTGTGAGAGCTGAGTTGTCTGTCACTGTTTGGTTCTGATACTCCAGAGTCCTCTCTGTCAGCTTCAAGTTTGATCAATTTAAATGAGATGTTGGCCAGCTCTCTGCTGCACTCTGAGTTTGGTCAGGATCTGAATGCAGAGATTCATGTTCACTCTGGTCACTTCCCTCACTCGTAGGAGTGAACTTACAGACATCAGCCTCCTCCTGCACTGAAGGCTGCTCTCCTTCCTGACTGCTGCAGAGTTCCTCCTGTTCCTCTTTAATCTGTGGAGGCTCTGGGACCTCTTGACCCAGACTGGAGTTGCTGTCTTGGTTGCAGTGCTGCTGGTCAAGAAGAAGCTCCTCCTTACATGCCGATGGCTGTGAGAGGTCTGAGGGGAGGACAAAAGGGACATTTGATCAACTAAATACAAACCTGCTGCTTTCAAAGTTGGAGCACTTGTAG
>OMLF01012082.1:0-13810 GCA_900302615.1 Holocentrus rufus
TAATGAAGCTGTCGTTGGGAATTACCGGTCAATAACACACCCACACACACGCACACACACACACACATGCGCACATGTTCACATGCACAAAAACATACACATACAACGTCTGAGCTGGCAGACAGCCTCATTAAACTAATGGTTATTGTTGCAGTTATTGTCATCGGCGTTACCGTGGACACAAGACCGTCTGACATCATTAAGTGGCAGGGTTGCTGGTGGCTGACCTTTTAGCTAAGAAGCTGTTGATGTTGTTGGAGGGCTGACTCAGTGGGTGGGCATACTGTACAGTTACAGGATACTGTACACTGTATAGAAGAGGCTTGGTTTGGGATGTACAGTCACACAGACTGGAGACTTTGAGAGCACCTTGCTGATAGACTGTCAATGAGTTGTTGTTCACATTCACAACTGTGGAGAGTGATGTCTCAGCTCCCCGTGTCCACACCCTCCCGCTCAACGCTGCCAACACTTGATAGGTGCAGTGCTTTTGCTCTACAGCCATATAAATCAGGAGGAGTGTGTGCTAGCACTTCAAATTTGGCTCATCATTGTAATAGCTGCAGAAATGCTGATTTTCGGTTAGACCCTGGCCGCCTGATTTACGAGGTTAGGGTTGGGGAGGGCTATTAAGCAGTCCTGTTGATTGATTTCAGGAAGTTTCGAAATTGAACGATGTAGCTTTCAGGAGGTTTTCGCTGGCCCAGTGGATCAAGCTCAGTGGAAGATACTCAGCAATATAAAACACATAAAGCACCACATCAACTTTCAAAAAATGGCGTGGCGCATGTTGCATCTTACCTCATCTGCTACTGTCCTGTTTCCATGGGGGAAAAATACCTTTTATGGACTGATTAAATAAATTAATAAACAAGCATCCAATGACATTGTCGACACATTATAACCATAACTTAGGTTAGTTTGCTATTTTTTAGCTACATTTAGCCATGGTGAAGAGCACAACTTGCCCTAGCTCTTGGTTTAGAGTTAGAATATAAAGTTGTTCAGAGAGTCTGTGAAGGGCCAACAGCCGCCACACAGCTGCCACTGCGAGATTAAAACATACTTCTGTACCGATGAGGTGCCGTCGTGGCCCACACATTGTCTATGCACACAATGAGCTGATCAGAGAGTCCACTCTCGGACACAAAGGTGCTGTCCAAAGCCATGTTCTGGATATTTCTCACCGTGAATTTAGTGGCATCTTGCTGACTGTAGAATTTGGGGAGAAGTTGGCAACACTAGAACATATTTGCCATGCTCCTCAATCCAGTTGTCTTCACTCAGTGGAAATCAACTGCAAAACATGGAAGCAGTTCAAAACGGGTTGTTGGACCAATCACAAACCTTGTGGTCTTGGGTCGCCCTACGCACAGTCACTTTTTGTAGAGGCACAGTAAGCTGTACTTCCACAGGAGCCACAGATACCGTGATGGTGTAGCTGCGGCGGCATTTTGATATACATGTATAAATTGACCTTTAATTTTGCTGCTTCCCTCCATGTTTGTGGTGGTTGCTCTGGTCAACCAAAGCACCGTGTAGCAGCCTTTTCTTCTTGTCATGATATGTCGACTGTTTAAATCATGGCATTGTTTTTATGGAAAGTTTCAACTTAATATATCAGTGGCAACATTTTTTGGGGTGTCTGTTTCCTGTGGGATTCGATGTGAAAACAGACAGCAGAGAAAAAAACAGTGTGTGAACATGCCCTGAGATACACAGCAAGAGATGACATGTTTTGACATAATTTATAACACATAAATTGCACACATCTATTTAAGCCTGAGTGACTGGCACACGGTGGGCTTTACTTTGTCAGGGTGTGACGGTTATCTTGAATGAGCAATCAGTTCAGTCGGGAAGCTATCGCCGGCTTCAGCTGAGCAGACTAACTCAGCAGTGCACCTCTACACGGGAACCATCAAACCACATTTACTCACAGCTGAGCATCTTGAGGATTGTGCTTGTGTACAATATTTTTTTTCCTCCTTCCGCCTTTTTTTTTTTCTCTCTTACACTGTTTATCCAGCTAAAGGTCAAAGGTAATCCTAACGGCTGTGTGTATCATGCTGAACCCCTCCGTAGCTCGGGGTTATGGCTGTGCCGCGCTGTGGTTGGCTGGCAGACAGAAAGCAGAGGCAGCAGCAGCTGTCGGTGCCACGCTGCAGATGTAAATAGTGGTCTAAGATCACACATATGCATACACACACCTAAGCACACACAGATACACACCGGGCTCGCGCAGACAAATACCTCCCACGGCACCTTGGGAAATTCTAGTGCTCTTCTCCGCCATCTGTTTCTGCACAAGACGGAGAGAGGGATGGAGAAGAAGAGGAAAAATAAATAGGGAGGTAGATAGGAGCGGAGGCAAACAGGTGGGAAGGAAGCCTTTCTCGGCACAAGTGGTTGGTGAGTCAGACAGGAGGAGAGTCAGGGAGAAGTGTGACAGCTGAAACTTGGCTCTCGGTGGAGAAACAGGGCTGTAGTGTCCTCTGCTTCTGTTACTGAGGAACAGATCACGGGGCAGACAAGGTGCTCTTTTCAGATGAAGAGCCTTTTGAAAACGGCTTTCATTAACATTGCCTGTACCCACTCATTCCTGTTGAGGGTCAGTGGGGGGGCTGGAGTCTATCCCAGCATGCATTAGGGAAAAAGTAGGAAAATACCTGGGACACACCAGCTGCCCAAGTAGACCAATATATCCATTTTAGAAACAAAATTTTCACAGAAGCGCATCATTCAATGTCTAAAAACCTGTAGGCGATCTAGTTTATCAAAGGCATATAATGTTTGACAATTAAAATGAAATAAAATGTTAGCTTTTTTTGCATAAATGCCAAATTTACTTTTCAACTTTTTAAAAAATAAAAATCCCATTATTTCTATATCCTGGAAAAATGTATCAGTGTCAAAATGCTATTTCATTGTGACTTTACCCACTCTCCTTTAAAAAGCACTTTTTAGTAGATGTCTCCATGTCCACTAATGTCTCATCTTGTGGTCAAACATGTGGTTCAGAGGTAGAAACTGTGTCTGCCTGTGTGTGTGATCATGTGTATCCAAGCCTACATCTTGCACATATATGTCTGTTACACTTAAGACACTGAGGGAAATATATGAAGAGTGCAGTTCCAAAAATGTGTATTCATTAAAAAAAAAAAGCTACCTGAAATGCATCGATCAGTACTGTAAAGCTGATTATTCCATTCTCAAAGCCAAATTTATTTTGTAAACAAAGCATTTAAGATCAGTCATGAGCTCCTAATGCCAAGCCGTAACATGCTTTTCCTTGATGCCAGAATTCATTTTGTGAGAGCATGTGTCATTTGTTTCAAATGGTGGATATCTTGTTTTGGAGTGAAACTCCATTCATTTCCACCTCCTCTCATCAGAGTGAGTGAGAAACAGACTCTGATATGTGCCTTCCAACAACTGGTCCCCTGCTGTCTATTCATCTCTTGTAATTTCCTCACCTCACTAAGTTCATAATTATAAATCTGCACAGCCATTATTAGCGCCTCAAAACAAACAACAGAACCCCCGCAGCCGAGAAGCCAGCCATGACAGCCTAAATACGGTTCCTTTCCTTTTATTAGTTATCTTATTAACATTTTAGCCATCAGGGCTTTCAAGATTCAAGCTGCCACACTGCAATGATGAAATTTAATGTCCAAAAGATTATTCAAAGTAGGTTTGACATTATTATTACGAAATGAATGTGAAGACTTCAAATGCTAAATGGCATATCTCGCATTTAAAAAGTTTGACATCTACTCTCGCTAAAAAATACGGCTTTTATGAAGGTACAACTGATAATGGCATACTTTAGAAGATGTGATTGTTTAGAAATGATCAGACCCTGTAAGATGCTACTATTTTGTAGCCCTAGGTATTAATTGTGGCTTAGTACTACCTAACTTAAGTACTATCTCGTACTCTAATTGCAAGAAACCATTTTTAAGAGTGGGACTTACAGGTATCTCATTTTGGAATGGAGCTCTAAACATATTGGATTGTGGAATAACAATTTAACTTTGAGCAGTCTTTTTGGACCGCTTCTCTTTCTAATGGATGCTGTAATTACATCTTCAACCTGCCAAACTCCGACGAGATAAGTGATAGATGTGCGAGCAGATCAGAGGTGGACTGCAGAGAAGATTAGAGATGATTAGAAGAGGATGGAAGGGCTGCAGCAGTTTGAGGTTTTTTTTCTCTCTCTGAGCCAGAATTGGTTTGGTTCACCGAGTACATCGGGTGCATTTTGAATTTTATTCGGTTAATAGGTGCTTATGCATTACGAAACAGCTAAAAAACACAGGACTGACATATTAAATTGAGGACAAGATGTGCAGGAACACGCTCTCACCTATAGTGCAAACAAGACGTAGTGTAGAACATGAACACACCACAAGAATATGTTTGAAGAGGATTTCTTCTTCCCTTTCTTACGCTGTCATGCGTGCACGCATATTGAACTTTGGGTACTTACGGAAGTTGTGGAGGTCACAAGCTGTACCTCCTCTTCCTTAATTATAACTCACACACACACACATGCACAGCAGACGGGCAGATGTCTGGAGCGGTGATTGTAATGACCTCACAGAGTTCCGGCTAGATTCAGGGCAGACCGCTGCACAAACACTATTGGATTAAATGGGGTGACATCACACACAAACACACATGCACCCTGGGTACTCATACACTCTCTCTCTCACACACACACACACAAAGACACTCGTACCAGGAAGGAGAGTCTCAAGACAAGGACAGACAAAAAGAGAGACCTTCTGTTTAATAACCACCCACCCATACAGACACACACACACACACTCAGACCGACAGACACACACATACAAAACCCATCGCTTCACATACCAGGAGTGCAACCAACACTTCGGAATAACAGTCAGTAGTAGAAGTAAAGAAGAATTATTTTACTGTCTCATTAAAACATTGAGGTTGCATTCAACAGTTTCAGACGGACGTGTTTTTACATTATTTTTACATTTAGTATGTATTTAGCTGATATTACTTACAGCAACAGTTCAATGATCTTTTTACATAACACAGAACTAATGATAATGACTGCAAGTCACGACGCCCACATGCAAAAAATCATACTCCTATTATACTCCTTAGAATGTTATCTGATATAAAAAAAGTCCAAATTCTACCGATAAGGCGCTGGTTCTATGGCCTCTACTTTATTTGATTTTAAAATTGGTTAACGTTTCTCTTCTAAAATCATTTTCTGAGCAGCAGCAGAATGAAACCTAGACCCACAATGCCTGTCCAGCCAAGGCCATAATATAGGACCACCCAGCTCTTTATTGGTTTTCGCTTTCACCTCACCTCACACATCACATCACCTATAAGCACACTGACTCCAATGCCACTGCTCCGCCCAGCCGGCTATTAGCTAAAGGAGGCTTTGGGATGAGAGCACTGGGGTGTGTGTGTGTGTGTGTGTGTGAGAGAGAGAGAGAGAGAGAGAGTGTATAGGCTGGTGGGTGTGCTTGCAGATCGGTATTTGTGTATAGCTATGTGTGTGGGCAGGGGGGTATGAAGGTGCATGCGCTCGTATCCTGTTTCTTTGTTATAAGTGTCGTCGGACGCGGCGAGGCGCAACCGGAGAGGCGTGGTTTGTGACCCATGCTTCATTATCTGTCTTGTCACGGGCTGCGATGGGTGGTGAGCTGTGACGGACACTTGGCAGGGCCAATCGCCTCCCTTGCTGGCAGCCAGACAGAGCAGACAGGTCGTAAACAGCAGCGGGGGGCACATGAGGGGGAGCGGCTGGCCCATATCTCCTCCGGTCAGGCCGCGAGGAGGCTTCTGGAAGGATCTATGACTCTACATATTCGCGGCGCCCATAGTGACAAGATAGAGGAGTCCGAGAGTGGAGTTTTTCACACGCTAAATGCTCAGCCATAGGTATAGTGCTGAATTGCTGTCAGAGAGTTAGCAGAGAGGGAGGAGGGGAGATTAAGTGTGTGTGTGTGTGTGTGTGTGATGTGCAGTGTGTGAGACATCGCTGCTGGAAGCTTGGGGACGTTTGGCCTGTTGGTGGTGCTGTGGTAGGACAGTCCGTTTCGATTTGTCAGTGCTCAATGTTAAAACACATCATTCCCCAAAAGGTTCATCAAATTCGACCCAGCAACGTCCGATATATTGAGCCCTGTTGGCCTGGCGGTGGCACGGCACTGTGGTGGGCCAGTCAAGTTTATATTCAAAACGCCAGACCCCAGTGTCAAAATCCATCATCCCCCCCCCCAAGTTTCGTCCAAAACAACCCAGCAGAGGCTCAGAAATCACATGTGATAGAGGGACAAAAGGAGCCCCATCTATAGTCCCTTCCTCAAAATCCAGCATGTACTCAGTGACCACTTAACTTGGTAGACCTACCTAGTCCTAGATAGGAACCTCTTTTGCATCCAGAGCAACCTTAATATTTCCACAACGCAACAAAATACTGGTAATGTTCCACAGGGATTTTGGTCCATGCTGATTAGACAGCATCCCACATTTACCTCTGACATCTCTCATGAGCGAGGTGTTTTGTCACTGATTGGATGATTTTGTTTATTTAACCTTTCTCAGTAAACTCTAGACACTACAGCGCATGGAAATCCCAGGTGAGTGGTTTCTGAGATGCTGGAGTGTGTGGCACCAGTGATCATCATTATTGCGAGAGTCGGGTGAAAACACACACCTGGATTGCAGAGGTGCAGGTTTGTGAGGAAAACTAAGAAGAAGCCCCACACTCATAGCTGCATTAAGAAACCAGTGTTTCGACAACAGTCTTCATCATGAATAGTAAAAATATTAATGAATAAATAACACAGTAGCCTGGTGGTTTATATAGCCTCCATACCTGCTATATTCAATCAATCAATCAAGTGTATAGAGCTGTCTAATCTAGAAGAGGCAGATGATACAGAATAGAGAAGAATAGTAGAGAGAGCCATCCATGGCATAACTATATAATATACAGGAGTCATAAATACTGTACTAGCAGTCTAACAAAAAATAGCTGCATTAGCAAAAGTGATCAGTCCAAACAAATGTTAAATCCTAACATATTGGCTCAACAAAATAGCTCTTAATGTTGAAAAAAAAAAAGAAATTTCAAGATGTTTACAAGCTAGGGGTTGTAACCTCATGAAAACAATATTAATATGTAAACAAAGCAAAGTAAGTCAAAGTAAATATGTAAATATAGAATCTAAATACTAGAGGAGAGACAAATTATAAACAAGAGCTAATAATATAAATCACAAAAAGGGCCTAAGGTTAAAATCTACATTAAGGCTGAGAGCGAGTGAGGAGTGAGAGTGTAGACGAGAGCTGCTTTTCAGAGAATCTGTATTTGTTGAATACAGCCAGGGGATGCAACCTCCATCCAACATTTTTCCAAGGACACATAAGATGCATCCTTCCCAGCCATATGTATCCCACAATCCTGTGTGTGCATCTTCTTGTTGTGTTTTTTGGTCCCTTGCAAACAACTTTAGGTGTATTTCTACCACCTTCTGAATCCTGTGTGTACATAAGAAGCAGAAGTCAATTTGATAGGAAAATGCTGCTGCTTCAGAATTCGTCCTTAAATGTAAGTTAAAATATTGTTATGTAATGTTAATGTATTGCTCCTCCTTAAAGCCTTTAAAAATGACAAGGCGAGTTCCTTCTCCATCGCGCAATGTAGGTATGAGAGCATGATTGCAAAACAGAGCAGTGACGTACATGATGCACACGTTTGGTCTTGGTTTGCCATTTCAAAGCAGGAGCCTTCATAGCCTTTGTAGTGCAATGCTACTGAGGACCCACCCTTCCTCGCCTAGACTTTGAGAAGCAGCTGATTTATCCATGCTGCCCCTTGCCTCAATAATAAGCATCACAGTCTCCTGTTTTTTACTAACCCACACAAAGACAGTACTGTTGAAACATTGGTTCTTCAGTAAATAAATATAGTTTGGATTGTGCAACTACTCCTTCACTCTTACCAGTCATCATCCTGTCAAACTTACTTAAATCATTCTGCTTTCTTATTAATCTTAATATTTAGTCCAAAAATACCTGAATATCTTCCTCATTAACATTAACATTTAATATGAAAACCTCTTGACTGTGTCTGCATACCATATAGCTATGCTTTAGTAGATGTGACTCACTGTCCTGTGTCTGCAGATGGCTGCTTCTGTAAATGGGGATTTGTACTTAATAAAGTGGTCACAGTGTAAATACTGGAAGTGTTACCAGAGATTTTTACCCTGGCGTAACATCTACTGTATGTACCCAACACATGCTGAGGGACGTTCTATTTATGCTAGCATAATTTACATTTGCAATTCATATTCAAGTATTTGTTTAATGTAAGATGGGATGTGGCGATAATTGCTTGTACACTTGGACAATGTCAGAATAGTGACTGCAGCATGCCAAAAAATGAGAGGGAGGGCTGCAACAGCAAGGGTTGCAGCTGAGTGGAGAGCTGACATCTGCTCTAATCAGTCTAGAGAGACACTCGGCAGCTTCTCAAGAGGACCCACTCGTCCTGGGCCAATCAAAAACAAGAGCAAATCTTCTTCCTGGGTCAATTGCCCAATCACACAGAAGGACAACAGCTCCTCATGGGTCAATTACCCAATCACAGAGGACACTTGCTCTTCCTGGGTTAATTACCCAATCGCAGGAAAGGACAGCTGCTCTTCCTGGGTCAATTTTCCAATGGCAAGCAAAGACAGCTGCTCTTTATGAGTCAGCAAACCAATAACAGCAGAGGACATCAGCCTTTATTTCTCCCCATGCCAATAAGCCAGTCAGAAGAAAGGACAGCTGCTTATACCAATTTAACCAGCCAATGGAGATTCAGAGTCTGAGACAACAGGCCATGTAGAGGACAGCACTTTCTCATGGTCAAGAAGCAGTCACATTCAATCAAGTAGAACAGTGGACCGACAGTGTTCAAGTAGAACAGTGGCCTTGCCGTGATTTACTGTAAATGTGACCTGCTGACTGGAGAAAACTGTTCACACCAGCCTCTTACTGGAAATCACAAATGGGGGATTTTTGTGTGCTGCAATATCTCACAGTCTTAATAATCAAAATTGCTGAGGGACAATATAAGTAAAGACTGTGTAGACTCAGCTGATAAATGCATTAGAAGATCACTTAATTTGATGGCTGAGTCTATATAGATCTCATAGCCAGTCTGAGTCACTAATAAACTACATGCTTATTAGGGCTGTGTATTTGCAAGAATTGTATCACGATACAACTGTTATGATTCAATATATTGCAATACTGTAAGCAAGCCTTTTTTATCTAATTTTAGGAAAACTGTCATAGCATAAAGAACACACCATCATAAGCATGAAATCTGGGTAAAAAAAAGTTTTTCATCTAATCAGAACAGTGGAATCCGTATTTGTATTTTTCGCAGTCGCTGTAACATACAACATCATAGCACTACTTTTTTAGCTATTTGAACTAAGGAATTAACATTTGCCTATGTCAGTAAAAAAAAACAAAAAAAAACAAAAGTGCTTGCAGGATTCTTTAGGTAAATTAAGAAAAAAAAATTGTAAACAGACTTACACATATACAGACAGTATATATTTTTAGATCCTGCTTTAAAGGTTCACATTCTGTTGTAGTATGTATGCCAATTTTTAATTTCTCAAGTGGTTAATATAAGAAAATGCATAGTCATGACCCACCAGAGTCTTTGCATGGAAACTATTAATTAAAAATCTGTTTTGTGATACAGAATCACAAAACATAATATTGCGATACATCCCTAGTGCTTATTCTACATTTTTGTGAGTTGAATGTAAACAGTCCTCGTTAAAGTTAAACTCGTTAAACATGGAAAATCATTAACATGCAGCATGATGCCTTCATTAGATGCTAACATGCCTCCAGCACTCTGTTGGAGTGTCATGCAAGTGTCAGTTTTGAAAAAACGTTTGAAGTGCAGTTTGCTCTTAATGTGATATAATATAAGTCATGTTATTTTTCACATTCTGCATCTTATAGTATACAGCATGGAGGATGTGTGCAGGGCTGTTAGGATTAGACACTTTTTGTGAGACAGTCTCTCATAGAAGAAGAAGAGGCAGGTGGTTTTAGTGTAGAAGTCACCTGACTCAATTACTGGATTTTACTTTGTAATAAATGAACAAGGTCCCCTCTCTGCTTTATGAAATCATTCACTTTGATCTGTCAAACTAAAAGGCTTTGATGAAAACAGAAAATAGCATAATGTGAGAGAATGGATTATTTTTCACGCTGGAACGGGAAGGTGTGTGAGAGGGAGTTCCAGCTATGGGCTTGATATTAGTTAACGTCAAGCCTCTGAGTAAGATGAATGGGAGTGCATTAGTGTTGTGTTTATTAATGGTTTGGAACAATATGGCCGAGAAGTTGCTGTGCAGCATAAAATGTAGGTTTCATTTCTCTTGTGATCATGGATTTTTTTTTGGTGTTCGCTGCTTCCCGTGATTTTTTTTTTACATCGCATCTCGGCCGAGAGTGAAGGGAGAGACTGGAGGAATTGAAGGGAAAGTAGTGATTGTGGAGAGAGAGGGAGAGTGAATGACAATTATTTAGAGGGGGAAAAAAATGCTGTGCGAAATTGATATGTTACTTCTGTGATCCTAGAGTTAAGCTCAGAGCAGCGCAGCCCCTTCGGCACAGAACCATTTTCATTTATGAACTCACATTGTGGCCAGAAAGTCTGAGAACGCAGGTAACTTTTCTCTCTCTCCCCTACTATTCATCTCTTTGGCCGTTTCCCCATAATTTCTAGTTCTTTTCCTATATCACTACCTCTAACGAACAGCCTGCTTTCTTGCGTTTCTCCTCCCTCCATCCACCCCTCCTCCTGCTCTCCCCCTCTCACTTTCTCTCTCTTCCAGTTTCCCAGCAATGTTTTGTCTTCATGAAACACAGACCCTTTCTTCGCCTTTCTCTCTGTTTATCCCCGGTTCAGCAGATGTATCTCTATCTCCATCTCCTCGCTCTCCCATCCTTTTCCTCTTGTCCCCCTCCTCTCTCCACTTTCTGTCGTCTTTCCCCATCAAACACCTCCCTTCACGCCTGTTCTTACCCAGGCAAATATAGAACCTTGGCTGTGTTGCTATTTCTTTCTCCTCCTCCCGCCTCTCTTTCTTCCCTCTTTTCAGTGGAACATAGAAGATCTTTTCTGGTGTCTGGTTGAACTCCGTGTGATGTGAGTAGCGGTGCTTTATCGCAGCATGAATCTCCCCTCCTCTCTCTCTCTCCTCTCTCTCTCTCTCTCTCTCTCTCTCTTTATTTTCCTAGCTCTGCCTCGTCAGCTATAGTGGCTTGCTACATTCAGTCTGAAAGCCCTTACTTTACCTCTGTTTGACTTGTGGCATACTGAGCAGTCTGAACACACACACACACACACATACACATTCAGGAGAATAGCTTTGTTCCTGTGGCTTTGACAGTGGTACTTTACTGTTAAACACAGTGGTGAGTCACTCTGAATAGTGTGTGAATTTTCTGTCCTCAGTCACTCAGGAGCTTGTCATTTCAAGTACTTTTTTTTCTTTACTGTCATCATAACACGATTCTAATTCAGTTTTCAGTGCAGTTAAATTCACTCTGTGGATAGCACCGGGAATTAAACCAGGGACCTCCCGGTGACCAGGCAATAGAACTTTTAATAGAACTTTTTCACAGCAGCCATTTTGACATGAAAGAACAGGTAACCACAGGTGTTACTAATGACATAAATTAAGGTTCAGTTCCATTTACATGTCGCAGTCTTTCCAGTGAGCAGGACCCTGGCTTTGTTAGACCTAACCTTAATTAATGTCATTAGTAACACCTGTGCTTGCCCTACTATTTCATGCCAAAATGACTAGTGTGAAAAAAAGGTCTACAGATAGATAAAATTTTGCACTTATTCCCTGCACTGTAGCCATACTCTGATTGTGTTTCCATTGTTCACTCTGTGAAACACAATCTGGGCACTGCTGGGTTCAGATCATTTGGAAAAGGAGCAACAGTAACAGGCGTTTACAAAAGTACATAGCAGGTGATTGGATCAACCATCTGCCTATCATTAGCTAATTCGTCCAATTAGACAAATGTACCATTTGACCTCGTGTGAGAGTGCCAAAACAAAACAAACACAAGCAACTGTGATGGTGAAAGTGAGCAAGCACTACCAGTCAGCATATCGTTAGCTTGTTAGCATGTCGGTACACGATTCTTGATGTTTTTGTAAGGAAAATCTACACTTTGTCACATTTTGTTTTGGAATTCAGTGCACTGTCACTTCATCACCTAAACCACGCCTGTAGTTCCTCAAAGAACACTGATTGGTCCAACTGTTTGATGGCTTGCAATGATTCTCTGGTTGGAGCATGGCCAGACAGTTTCACACGACAGACGAAAGTGATCTGGCAAAGTCACAGCTGGCTGTGTGAGGTTAGAAGAAGTGTGTTGAAAAGACTTTTGGGGGGTTTGGCCGGCTGCCTTACCAGACAGGTCAGTCACCTTACCCAATATGTGGTGAGAGGATTGGCACTGAAACCATCTCATCTAGAATGCAAACTGGACAGAACTATCTACTGGAGACGCAGAGGTGATTTTGTTGCTGGTCCTCTTGTAAGATACTGGACTAAGTAACACTGGACCAAGCCAAGGATGGAAGGTGGGTGGGTCAAGATCTCCAGATTTGAAGAGTAAACCTCGGTGAAGAAAATGAACAGCAAACACTCTTGAGTTAAGTGGAGGAGCCATCCACTTCTGTGGCCAGCCAAACCGGGCTCGCAAGAAATCTATTCAATCACAATTTTATTCACAGTCCGTTGTTTTGGGAAGCGAAGCGAATCAACAATTTTGCGATAGTAACGGCCTTGGGGGGGTTTGAGATAGGAATCTGCTCAGATAGTGAGCCGCTACTCTCAGCCGCAGGGTAATGTCCTCTCCCTAGGACTAGATATACTCCAAACACTGCCTGATACACATACACACACTGCACACACAATGCACACACCGCATGCACATAGACGCGTAAACAACCGTGCACATGCATACAGAAGCACTCTCTCATACCCCAAAGCACTCACAAACTCCCACCATAATGTGAGTATACAAGGAAACATGCCGGCTCATTCGATCAAGCAGACATACTTTCATATAAACGTGCAGTAAACAGGGCACAGTCTTTCTTTATTACCAACAAATACACACTCATACACTCACACATGCACACGCATACACAGATGCATGATCAGCTCTTGTTGCATTGGTCTGATGGGGCCTGCTCTAATGCTTCTATCCTGTATACTTAAGCTATATGGCAATCTGCAATAGTGCTGTGCTGGCTTGTTTATTGGCAAAACTGTTGGCTTCTCTCACTCTGATCTTGGGTTTCTCCCTTCTCTCCCTTTCACACACACACCCACACCCACACACACTCTCTCTCTCCCTCTCTCTTGAGTCTTCACTTTCTCTCCTCAATCTTTCTCTTTCTCTGTCTCTCGATCTATCGCCTCTCTCAGAATATTTGTTTATCCCAACATTATTGACTTCTCCCCCTCTGCCAGGTTTCCCTGTTGGAGGCCAACAGCTCGGCCAGAGAGCCTGTTGGTTTTTCATTTCCACCACTGGCACACAGCACTAAAAGGAGGCCCAACCGGATCAGCGCTATGCCTAGATGTCTGAATTAGTCAGCCTGACACGCTCTCGGGCACGCATGCACGCACACATACACACACACACACGCGCGCGCCCCTTTGCGTTGGCAGGGCCCAGATAGTTATTG
>OMLF01012085.1:6062-20754 GCA_900302615.1 Holocentrus rufus
GAGGTTTTTTTTTTTTTTTTTTTTTTTTTTTTTTTTTTTTTTTACCAATTTAGTATCACTATATTCCTATAATGATTCTTTTATATTCTGTGGAGACTCAAAGGTTTGCAGTGAGAATCAGCCTCCTAAATCCTGTTGTAGGAGTACTTATTTTTTCAAAAGGGATTTTTCTTTTTGATCAGCCTCATTTCTCTTTCAAGACGTATTTTGGTTGTGAGCAGTTGTATTGCGCATTAATTAAAGGCAATATATTCGCTCGAGCATAATTGCGCACCAGTCTTTGGACTATACCAATCTCCAATTAACTTTTGTCTTTGATCTTTACTGTAGTTGTCCTCATTGAGACAGGCTTGACAAGCTAATCATAGATCATCTGGGGCGGTTTACAAACGCTGCCTCTAAATGTTTAAACGTAATTTGACATAATTTCATCTGCCGAGAGTCATAAAAGGAGCGTTTTGAATGGTCCGCTGCAATTCAAGAGTGTTGCATGGAAAATCACCAGGAAGGATACAGTTTAAATTGTAGAAGTAAGACACTTTCTGATTGCTTCATCTACATATACTGACACACATCAAATTTCTCATTATCTGTTCTTGAAATGCTGAGACTTCCAGTGCATATTACAGCCTATTTCTCTTATAAACAGAGCTAATTGTTAATGCAGCTCTTAACCACAGCAGAAGACAATTATCCCTCTGTCAAAAATACAAGAGTCTGTTGGAAAACTCCCATACTAATCAGTTCCTGGATGCATCTTCTGCTCAGTGCCTTCTCTTCAGTGTGAGACTGTGCACTATATGTGTCTGCAGATACACTGCTAGCTGCCTGGATTCCCAGCAGCACAGTGTCTTTGTGTTGAAAGCTCATTAAAAGAATAGTCGAATGCACAACGTCTTTTCATTCCTGCAAAAGAGGAAGGGTTTGAATCTGCATGTGGCTCCATGAGGACCCACGGTACCATGCAAGTGAGGATACTGTACTTGCATTGTACTGGCCTGAATGGAGGCAGCTACAGTATACCATCTTATATGACGGTATAACATCCAGTACAGTCTCCTGCTTTGATTTAAAACTAGGGCTTATTTTAAACATTTAAGAAATAATACATGAAATTGAATTAGCGCTGTTTTCAATCATTCTTGGTAGAATGGCAAAGCACCAAATTGACCTCTTGTGCAGAAGGCACAGTGGTGTTTTGAACCTCCCAAATGAAGGGTGAGCTCTCCACAGTGATAGATGTCCAAAGCCCAGAAAACAAGGTCTCATCTTGCTGTCAGCTGTGTGGCAGTGTGATTATGAAAACCAACTGTGAGGCCTTTTTAGGTCAAGAATGCAGCCGCCTTTGGAAGAAAGCATGATGGTCAACATGTGTTCGGACTCAAAAGTGGGGGGAAAACAATTCAAAGGAGCTTAGCAGAAACTTAAGAAGTTCTTCAGCGCCTCCAGCTTGACAATAATTTACAGATCACATCGGACGTCATTCTGTTTTATGAATCCTGATCCACACCACATGTGCGAGCTGTCTTATAACACTCTATCTCTATTACTCACGCACACACACAGACATGCAAACAGAGGAGATACAGGTCATTGTGGTTTGAAATGAAGCCTTGGAAGCAAATAGGTGTCTGAGAAATCAAATGGTGCATCAACACTTGGCACATTAAAGGCACATACACATATCATATCGTGCATAAAAGTATTGCCTGCAAGCATAGCAATGCACGGACATTAAACGCATGCTATCAATTTTCTAATGGACAATACAGTGCATTATGTCAACAAGTCAACTGTGGTCAAATTACTGGCTGTTCTTCTTCTATGGCAAGCCTGCCCTCTGCTGGTTACTGGAAGTTTTCATGAGAAAATGATTTCTATAATGTTGTTCTGAGGGGGGAAAATGCATATAACTATGATTTTGGTGTTTCTTTTTCTGACTTTTGGCACATTCCCCTGTCCATGTCCTTTTAGATAGAGTGATTTTAATCATGCTTTTACCCTTTAAAGCCAATTTAAACACAATTGCATGATCTCGAGATTAAGCATTATTTTCGCCCTTCCTGTCAAATGAATTTATTTTGCTCCAGATGTGTGTTTTTTGTTCGACAACAGCTGTGGATCTTCTCCCAACGCTCCGGTCTCTCTCTAAACTCGACCCTCCCTGAGAAGAATCAGCTGTCTGCTTGTTTAGGCTGGGAGAGTGCTGAGGATGTGAGTGACTTTGAGGGATGATGGCTGGCTTGGCTGCGCGCGCTGCTGTGCCATCTTTCCCAGCAGGCTGCTCCGTGGATGTGATGTCTGCGGCTTTTCTTTTTTTAGTTTGACTTGAGTGGGTTTCATAGGCTAAACTGACATGTTTCATGTGATTTTAAAAAAGCAGCGCAGCTCTTAGTCTCTCTCTCCTCTCCTTGTCTGACTCCTCTGCCTCTGATCTGAGACACAGTGTTCAGAAGCTGTGGATCTATCAGAGATGTAGTGGAAGGTAAACCTAGCTAAATCAGTTTTACCAAGTTTTTATTTGCAAAATAGTTTACCCACTTTTTCACACAAAAATCAATCCTTATGAGACAGTTGTGATGGTTTGGAAACGGGGGGTTATCTCATCCTACTGCCACGTTTTTGAAGAAAAACAAGATTTTAAGAATCAATATGAGACTAAATGACTTGACTAAGATTATCATCAGCTGGAGGTCATAGTTTACCCACTTTTATAGTTACAATTTTCTATAATAGTGCTTTAGTTCTCTCCCCTGTTTACTTTTTGTTTTTTGTTTATCTTTTTGTTTTCATCATGAAGTAATTTGTTGTAAAAAGCGTTTTATAAATAAAGTTGAATTGAATTCCTTCTTGTCTTTATGTCCATCTATCTGATGACTGTGCTGCATTAGTGTCTATTGATATTACTGTTTTAATTGTTTTCCATTGCCCTCTGAGAACTGCTCCACTTCTTGTCTTTGCCCTCCCTGTGTATTTTCTCCCACTGCTGTATCAACATGTAGGGAGAGTTTGTTCTTAATTGACTTGTCTGTTTAAATGAATGAAATAAAATTTGTTACTATTAATACCAAAAGGAGACATGTGAACGTGTACGATGCGCCCGTCAGCGCAGCGCTGTGAGCACCAAGCCGGCTCCCCGCCTGTGAATTGTCCCTTTGTTGGCATGGTGCTGACGTTATGTTTTAATGAAGAAAGGAGATGATGAGGAAGGGGAGCGTTTTACATTCATGGCTCCCAGAAGAGCACAGCGTATTATTACATAAAGCAATTAGGGGGCCCCTTAGCCCTCAGATTATGGGAGATGCTTTCCCCATGATGACACAATATGGCGATGACTATTGACTCCAGCAGGCCCGGCCAGAGCATGTTGCATGTTTGCAGTGATGTCACTGCAAACCTCGGTGGAAGACTCTCATGAAACGTTCTGCATTGGATTATATGTTAGGAACACATGCCAGCAGGGAGGGAGGGGTGCCTGGTGCAGGGTTTCACCCTTTATGATAACAATAATAACACATTTTATTTGTGCAGTACTTTTCCAAACAACCGTGACGAGGCGCTTTGCCAAAAAGTCAGATAAAACGAATGAATACAATAAAAGAGTGCATAAAAAGTGAATCAGAAACAAATGAGAGTAAACATAAAAAGAAGACAAATAATAGGGATGAGCAGCACATATATTTATAATGCAAACTATTCTGTAAATAAGAGAACACATAACCAGTTTTTGTGTTTTAGCAGCATGGAATTGTTTAAATTATGCGAATAAATTTAGTTTCATGACATTTGAATTCTGTTACCAATTGTAGCTAACATTTCAGATATGCCTATATTTACTACACACTAAAATTTCCATTTTTTTATCAGAATAATCTAAGGTTCACAGACAGATGCCTAAAATAATATTGTATCCATTCATTTAGCATGAAACAATGAGCGAGTGTTTGTTTGCTATTACTAGAAAAACAAACTGTCTTTTCCTACTTAATGACTTTCATGGGTGTTGTTGTTATTATGATTATGATTATTATTATCATTACATTCAGTTATAATTATGTTGTTACAACCTAATTCTGGTATGTTGGCACGCAGTCTAGAGTTCAGTATCTACTTTACAACGAACAAACAATAGTTTTCACTCTCTTTGTTTTCAAGTATTCTCCAATTTTGAAACAGCTCATAACTAAATATTGCAGCTCCAACTGCACTTTGAAGTCCCAGCGATTCAGGGGACGGGCCCTTTCCTGGTCGGACCGCCCCTCGGATCTGGCTGGAGGGTGAAAGTCGACTTTGAAGTGCAGAATAGACCAGGGGGAGGTATTTCAATAGGCCCCGAGTTCAGTCGAGGAGTAAAGTTGCAGCCGTTAAGGGGGGGAGAGGGAGAAAATGAGAGAGAAACAGAATGAGAGAGGAGAAGGAGAAAGGGAGAGAGAGAGTGAGAGAGGGAGAGAGAGAGAGGGGGGTCTTTTGAAATGAGGCACCTGTACGTTTGAGGCTTGCAAGAACAGGTATGTTCCCAGGGGTGAGGGGCTTTGGAGAATTCAAAGTCATTTCAGTCAGCTCCAACACTCATAATCTCTTCTGAGCACTGAGGAGGAAAGAGGGATATGATGTTGATACACTCACACAGGCATGAACATGCTCTCAGACGGCTGGATGGATGGAATCTTCACACACACATGCACACACACACACACACACACACACACACACACACATACACACAAGAGCAGAAAGACAAACATGCAAGAAAACAAAAAGCTCAGACAAATGCCACTTTGGTCAAAAATAGAAATTTCATGCACATGAAACGCTGCACATTTTCGCATTTTTCGCTCCTCACTGGGCTATGAGCAATGTAGAAGGGATATTTAGGTCACCTTAGATCTACAAAAGCTTTGTCAGCTCAACATATTAAAAAAAAAGTGAGATAAAAAGCCAGTGGCTGATGTCCTGATCAAAGATCAAAGAATGAGAGTGCGAGCAGTGTTTGACAGGTGGGTACGTGCTGAGAAAGTGGATGAGGAGACAAGACTGGGAACAAGAGAAAGGTGAGGATCCCTCAGGACGGCCTATCTGTGCTTGCTCACAAACATGCATTTTGTATTTGTTCTTTGATGCCGGTTAAAGCTGCACTAGGCAGGATTCTCATGTGAAAATCCACCAGTGTTACAAACATAAATCATAAAGTGGAGATGCAACAAAAAAAAAGCGTCCCAGCCTCTCTAATTGAGATGCCGTAGGTTTGTCCTGATGCCAAATGAATTTACAGACTTGTATCATCATGGGTGGGAAATGCTGATGTTGCACAGGAAGTCACAAACTGAAACAGGAAAACTCAAGCTTAAAACATAACACTTTTTAAAACCTTGGATTGGTGATTTACATTTTATTTCTGGTGTTTTGTTTTGTTGTTTGATGCTATATTTTTGATATGCTGCAGCTAACCAGCCAAAAGTGAATCCAGTGATGTCCCTAAGGCGGGCTTCACAAAATGCAACTTCCATACAATTAGTTGCAGGTTGCAAATGAAACTTTTACTGTTGCCATGTCAACAAACCCATATGGAACATTCCAAATGATGACGCAAGCCGAATTCTTAATTTTCATCGGATGGTTCGCCTGGAGCTCCAAGTTGCATGGAACTGAAGTCGCATTTCAGTCGCACCATGTAAAATCAGCCTAAGAGACATTCCCAGCAGAGTTACGATGGTTTTTAATAGGAAAAAAAGATTTCAGCAATCTAAAGCAGAAGGCAGGTTTCGTCATCTTTGCAGACTTTGCAGCGATGTTAAACAAACATCCAGCGAGAACTCCACGATAGAACTTTACTTTCTCCCATTGAGCTCCATTGTAGCTGCAGCTTCTCTCTATGTGCATCACATGTTGTAATTTTACCGACAGAAAAACTGAATTACAACAAAACGGCACCAGAAACCCAATTTAAGTCCCCAAATCCCCGTTCTTAAACAGTGTCAATGTGTTTCAGGGTGGAACTTTTCTCCTAGACAGTTAATGGACGTCATGATTTCCAGGTGATGAAGTCTTTCAAACTTTACAAAAACCTGAAACTCCTGCGGCCACTTGGGGCCACCAAAGTGTGACCTTGCCTGGTGCAGCTTTCAAGTCCTCGCTCTCGTCTTTGACTGATTGATGTCTGTCTCTCCGTTTTGCTCGCTCTCCCTCTTTGTCATTCTTTTTCATCTTCACTCATCCCCCTCCCCCTCCATCTCTCCTCTCTCTCTAACTACGCTCCCCTCTCTTTGATGGCCCATCATATTCCCAAGCCTCCCCGGACCAGAACGCCTCCACTGCCCCGGACTGCAGGCGCACATCAGCGCTCTGACGGGGGGAAAACAAGCGGAGAGTTGGGCAAATCTACTCGCCCGCGAAATCCCAAACATCAAAATCCCCAAATGAGAAGCTAGTCTGCAGAGTCTGCGATGAGAGGAGCCGGGCTTTGCGTGAGAGGACATGCTGACACAGTCTAACCCCGTTCGCCACATGTGCCACCCAGCGGTTGGTATGGCAGGCGGAGGGGGTTGAGACGGATGACTGGGAAACTAGTCTGGGAGAGAAACATGGTTCACCATGACTGAAAACAGATCTTCCTTCCTGGGCCTCTTTGAGGTCTTATTTTGTTTTCTGCTGATCTTGTGGTAATACATACGCATGCACACACACACACACACACACACACACACACAGTCACACACACACACACAGTCACAGGCACATGCTGTAAACTCATGTCTGCAGACTCTCTCTCTCTCTCTCTCTCTCTCTCTCTCTCTCTCTGGTTGCAGCGTTTGATCCAATGGAAGAAGACATCAAAGCGACTTTAGTTCAACCTAGTAGCCCGTAGACACAAATTCAATTTCCCTTGAGAGTCTGAACTTCACATGAAGCAGTATCTGATGGAACCATTATTTTAAATTTTTATCATGGGAAGTTAATCAGTTTTGGGACTGGGATCAGGCCCGAAACATTTAACTGCTGCAAGACAAAAACTCTCCTGCTGTTTAATGGCCCACAAGTCAGACCACTGATATTCATAATACAATGACAACAATCATGCGCAGCATAAAAAAATAGTGCGTTTCTCATATAACCAATTTGCCAAAAGGGTAAACAATTGCTAAGATACTTTTGGCCAGACATTATTTGGTTCTAGACATCACTGAAATACTTCTGTCTTCTTTCCCTGCACTTCTCTAACTCCACAGGAGGTCGGCGTGTGCGTGTTTGCAACACTGAGTTGTGAAAATAAGAACATAAGATTATCCATGGAGACCAAGTTGTACTGTTATAACCGATTGAATTGTTTGAAAAAGTCCCACCAGAGATGAACTGTTATGTAATGGAGACGCCTGGGAAACAGTTGGTAACCAGTCTGCCTTGCACCAGTCTGCTGAATCAGTGGGTCCAACTGTCTGAGCCAGTTCAGACAACTGGTATCTACATCTTCCACAGGAGCACTGAAGCCTTCACTCAGGCTCTGAACTTTCCCTTTATCTTTTCAGAAACAACAAAATGGGCAAATAAAGCAGGACGGCTAAGATTGTGATCATTCAGGCAAGATCCAATCGCTACTGAATTCAGTTTTACCATCTTTGATTTTATCGGTCTCTTTGATGGATCATTGCAAACGCATGGTGCATGGCTTTGTTCAAACCCACAGAACTTTATTTTAAATTCTAGTGGAGATCTCAAGGTTTCCAAAGATGTTAAATATGTCCTGTTGAATTACAGGAAAATTGATATAAAATGAATTACAAGACTTACAAGCGTCTTGGGTTTGAATATTTCACTCAATATATGTGACGTAGCTTCAATGCAGCATTGCAACCTGCAGATGCAGAATCTGTCTGTGAGGTAGAGACAATACATATATAAAAATGTTTCTTTCTTTCTTTCTTTGAGGCTACTTAAGGGGAAATTTAAGGAAAAACCACAGTTCAAAGGGTTAATTCCCAGCTCCTGGTGAAAAGTCTCCTGCAAAATTTAGTGTACTGTTTACTTCCACACAGCAGTGTCTGAGCTGCTGTTGTGGGTGGTTTCAGAAAGGAAGCTCTAGTCACCCTGTCAGCCTGTGATGGGTGGTGCGGTGTTTTTTTTTCCTTAAGTGTTTGCCTGCTTGTTTCAATCCCCCGTGGTCAGCTGTCTCACGAGTCTCTGATCATGGGTGTCATGCATTTTCTGAACTTGTGAGGGGGCGTTTCAAAGCGGACTGGTCAGCTGTGACACATTTTGTTGGTGAAATTGCTGGGTGAGATGTGGTGAGCTAAGTGTGAACTTCAGCAGAGGCGAAACATACCTCTGCGAAGGTGGATGGAAACGTCTCTGCTGAGAGATGCACAGAGGGGGGTTTGTAGGTGACTGTAGCTCGCCGAGGAGCTGACATGCACACCCCCAAAATGTCACTGTACCTGTGTTCCTGTGTGTGATGCAAACAGACCGGCTGAATAAAGATTTCTGGTAGCATGGCCTCAAAACAGACTCAAAACTGTTGAGAACCAAATTAAGGAGAGTAAGGTGGAGAGCACACAGAGGGAGTGATTTGCTCAAGAAGCTGGTTGATACAAACATTTGTGCTATTTTTTAAATATATTCTGGTTTGATAAATGCAACACTGCCTTCTACAACACTGTCCGAATCCGTTGACACCTTTGAGGACAAGACCTATTCATGTTTACACTCATTAAGTTTGGCTCTTTTAGCGCTGAGAACAAGTGTGCATGGGTGTTTCTAGGATGCCGTGGGTTCTGTTGAGATTTCTGTAGGCACCATAGGCCTAAATTCAGTCATAGAAGGCACCCACTTTGTGACCTGCCCCAACCATCCCACCCTCCCAGCTGGGTTACATGGGTACTCACCCAAGTTTAACAGCACGGGGATAGTTACACAAATCCGTTGTGTTGGCAAAGGAGCCGGAGCTTTCCACTTAAGCATCCTGTCAAGCTGTAATTCCACATGCAGATCTGGAGCAGCTTAACTTGTTGGACTCATAAAAAAAGACATGCAGCAGTTCTCCACAGTGAGGCAGCACTGAGGCGCTGATCATGCAACGTTTTCCCACCAGACTGAACAATTTATCATCCACTGACTTTTAGGTTTCTGTGATAATCCAAATGTTATCCCTGTGATCCAAGAGTTCAAAGTATTTGTGAATGTCTTTCTCAGTGTAAAGTTATGGACATTGTCATTCCAGTATTGTCAGAAGGTGCAGAATTTGTTCATGGAACTACACTTTTTGTACAAAAGAGCGGACCAGGGAAGCAAAAGTGATTTTACTGAATATTTTTCATTTTGAAGGTGTGTCTGAAATAAACATCCATTCAAAGCAATTAGGAATTTATTTGTGTGTGTGTGTAATCTGCTACTAGTAACAGCAGAGGGCAGTAAGAGACATAACTACAGCGTAAGTTGTGCATGAGAGACTTGCAGGATCACACTGGGTTGAAGATGTCAGATTACGGTTATACTGCTTCCAGTTAAATATGAAACTGAGATGAACCTCAGCCCTGCACCCGCGCCACATATCTGAGTTTGCAATTCAAAAGAGGAAGAAGTTTTGACAGTTACAGTGTGAAGAAAGACGCTAGCTGTGATGGATGGGAGATAAAGGTGGGTTTCATCACTTTGGGGCTGGACAGTTTTTCCCTCTTGCTGCTGCGTTGCATCAGATGAGTGTTGCATCAGAGTGCAGCCAACATGAGCTGTCCAGCCGGTGGTTTGAAGGCCAAACACGATGCCCTCTCCTGTTGTTTTATCAACACTTTGATTAAACGATGAATGTATATTTGTGGAATGATATGTACAGTGAGTTGCCTATAGGATGTTTTGCACTGCCTCCATTACACAGTGCTGAATGTCCTCTTGTAACTGCACCATGTGTACAAACTCTGACTGCACAAAAACAAATTTCTGTACTTGACAAATAAAATTCTGATTTTGCATTTTACTGTATGTTTTAGCATGCGGGATCATACTGAGGCAAAATAAAATGAAAAATGAAAGTACATCAAAGTACATCACTGACATTGTCTATATTGTATAGGCAATTTTTCAAATCCACATTTATGCTCTGCAGACAAAGTGAATGAAACCATTACGGCGTCTTTGCTTTCAGCAAGCGTCAACCTGTTGTTAAAGTGAGCAACAGTTCACACTCCTCCGTGGACACACACAGTAATTGCCTTGACACCACATGCTCAAAGGTTTAGTGACCTTCAAATCACCAGGACAGCCTCAGCAGGTTATTACGGGGCACCTGCAGGATCTTGCCCTCCCGTACCTGAACATTATGGCTCTGTCACTGGCAAATGATGCTGTTGTTGTTGTTGTGGAGGCAGACAGCACAGTGAGAGCAGAGTAAATGTGGCCCGGCAAACAAAAAGAGCGCTACGTCAGCTCTCTGCACTAACAAAGCGCAGCTTATCTGGGCTGACAAAGTGCTTGCAGAAACCCCAAGACAATTACAGAGAGCACTGACAATACTGTTCCACTGGCTGGATTTAGGTCAATTTACACTGCGAGATGTATTTGGCCCAACTGTCGACCCTTTTTTCCCATGACGGGGCTGCCAATTAACAGCAGAAATGTCATTTTGTGCAGAAAGTGTATGATGGATGCTACGAACTTTGTTGGTAATTTGACTGCATTTGCAAAGCTGGATTCAACATGCATCCTCGATCTGAGCGCTGGAGCATCTTCTGTGCATTTGAGAGCAATTAGTGTCTGTCTTCTATATCATTCCCTGCTTCAACGAATCTATACGCAAAATGGTGGCCACCTTATCTCTCGCACTGGCTGGCACACACACACACTTACACACAAAGAGAGATAAAGAGCCAACTGATCTTAGAGCTATACAAGAGCTGAATGAGTCACTGCAGTATTATGCCCGCATCGCTCGGGATAAAGCTAAGTGCATTCACACTGACAGCGCTGCTTTTTGCAGGGCTGCAAAGCTCACTGTTGCTACTCTCTTAACGGATTTCTGACCTTCACACCGAAACACTGCAGAGACCTGAAGAGGTTTCAAACCATAAAGGCGTCTTGACGTCTAGAAGCAACCGAGGAGGAAGAGCGAGAATGCATTTTGAACATCTGTGACAACGTGGGGAAAATATGGGGAGCAGGGAATAGACGGGAGGGCGGAAATCGGCAGAGGAAGAGGGAGAGTTACACCGATGGAAGACAGAAAGAGAACGAGGGAGCATGGTGTGCAGAAACCGAAATACAAAAGGGAAGAGACACACACCACACACTACTTTTTTTTGTTTTCATCCTGCGAGGAAAAAAAAAAGCTTGAACCAAAAGCAGTGTGCAGGGTATTCTCTTCCTATATTGCACTTTTTTTTTTTTTACTCAACAGCACCTGCAAAATAATACGGATGCAGAAATGCTTCTTTGAAACTGAAAAATAAGACACAGCAAAGGGGGAAGCAGCAGAAGAAAAAAAACAGTGTTCAAGAGAAAACGTGAGAGAGGGGAAACTGAGCAGCAGATAGAGGTGGAGGGTGTGGGAAGCCTCCAGGCCGAGCAAACACCGCAGTGGATGCTGGGTAACGAGCGAGACGAGCGATGGGGAGGAGGTGGGCAAACACACCGGCCCATGGCCCCCTGCAGCTGGCCGCTGTCCCAGGGTGTGACCCCGCTCACCCCTATTGTCCAGCCCAGCACTGTCATATAACGCTAAACGGTCACGCCAGCACCCGCCCCGGTACGCACACACGGGCGTCACTGTTTACCCTCTTACAGCTCCTGCATGCCATGCCTGCACTGCGGGGACCAGGCCTTTCCCACAGCACAACATGCCATGGTGTGTCAACAGGGGCTTCGCTCACAGAGGAGGCCTCCGACGGGTTACAGTCACACACATGCACCAATATTTTGTCCTTTATGGAATCAGTGGGAGAGCTGGAGCTGAGCTGAAACACTGAAAACGAACTCTTCAATCAAAATCTGACTTATAGCTACAGATACAGAACAGTTTGACTGATGTTGAATACCGATATTTACCACTATTGAAACAGCTGATAGCCAATATTTTGTGCTGACATCTTTACATTTGACCATTTTTATGACAAATAATTTCAAATTTACAGTATTGTTCCCCAGAATTTTATTGCTGCCAGGATGGAAAAGCCTCTGAAACAGCATCAAGAGCACGTGAGATCAACATTTCCTTTCTTCCAAAGCAAACAAAATTCTCTCAGGGTTAGCAGCTCCTTCAGGCAGAGTGATACACTGACCTATTCATGGCAGGGGAACTCTGGAATAAATGCCTGGTTGAAAAGTGAAATTAATAAATAAAACGCCCAAAGAAAATAAAATGTCATTGATAGTATAATCAACCGTGACACCGGCAATGAAATTTGGGCACCAGTTTAAACAAATTAAACTGGTTTAACTAAACCTGGTTAGTCCTGTTAAGTTCTCTTTGTATAGCCACGGACTAAAGCATCAAAACACACATATAGTTACAGATCAAGTCAAGTCAGAGTGTAGTCAAAATCTCATAAGGAGCGAGGTAAAGCAGTGTATAAAGAGAACAACGCCCTCTCTAATACAACACAGTGGCATCATTTAAATTCCATATAGTGCAATTTTCATCTGGAAAAACTAGGTTGTGCCTTGCATCACAGCTATGCCCCCATCTGGAAGAAATAAGTGTGTGATATACACCCTGAGTTGTTTTGTCTTGCTCATGGGACTGGCCCATTTTGAACGCTCATGTCTATGATCCACCCTCCTTAATCACAGGCTCCAACTCCGAGCTGCAGGGAGGATCCCCACTTGTGTGTGTGTGTGTGGCTGTGTGTGTGTGTGCATGCATGATTGTGTGTGTGTGTTTGTGTATAAGCACTGTCTGAGTTGGGTCTAGCAGCCAGGGAGGCCTATACATAGATTTAGCTGTGTACACAGCCCGTCTCAGTGCCTCCCTCTAAGGCAGATTAACTGAATCCAGGATGTGTAACCAATGATTTGGAGCCTACGCAGCAAAAAATGTCCAATGTCCACAAGTCATTTACTCTCATATTTACTGCTGAAGCATTAAAAAAAAAAATAAGTGAAAAAGACTGCCAACAGGCTCAGATAGTTCTGTTTGTTTCCATTTATAAGAAACAAGAGTCAATATCATAAACAAGACAGAATAAATCACTCCCAGAGTAAAATGACGTGATTCAAGAAAGATTCAGTTGCATCGCAACTATCTCAACATTCATATTAATGGAATTTCAATGTCCACAAAAGTCAAACCTACTTATAAAAAGTAAAATGGATCTAAATTTCCTCTAAGTTGATGTCTTGATCCACTGACTCCAGAGATGGCGGGTCGCATCGAAAAGGAGAAGCCAGATTGTACTTTCTTTATTGAAACTCTCTTGGAAGCCAGATGTGAAATGCCCCACATTTTGAATGCATAAATAGAGCTTTCATGCAGCTGTTTGAAACGTCATGACCGTAAAAATAACGTGTTAGTAGAACTGTTGTTTGTTGGCTGAAACCCCCAAATTATCTGCGATTATGATTCATCATGTCAGAAAGAGAGAAGAAAGAGAGTTTTGTTTTTCTTGATGGTAGCCTTATTCCAGTGTACTGACCTATAGAAATGTATTTTGAGTATAGAAGCTGATGCAACATCACAATGTAAGTACAGTGTATTTAATTCAGAGAAGAAGAGATAGAAAGTTCTGCTGCTGGGTTTCTGAACATGGAGGCATCTGCTGAATGTGCCTTTAGGTTTGGGAGGTTGTTCCTCACCAAAAAGACGTTTCAAAGAGTCACAAGGTGCTCTTCAAGCCAAATATTGTCCTAAAGAGCTTCTTCTGCGTGACTGGGTCAGGTTCTAGTTCAAGTATTCCTCAAGTCCACTCCATCTTCTTATTATGTTCTTCTGAAGCAGACAGGAAATAAAAAAAGCATCATCCTCAAGAAGAAGCATTGAAAAACTTGAGGATGATACTTTTTTTTGTTGGTCTTGAAGCTTCTTCTTCACAAAGTGTTCCATGTAATAGTCTGTGCTTACATTTGTGTTGTCACACCCGTCTAAGCACATTAAGTAATAGGGAGATTTTCATTAAGTACTTACAGAGATTAGTTTGTACCTGCAGTGCATGTCTATGGGCTAATGCATGAAGGCCAATGTAATGCGTTACCATTAAATGTGATGAAATGTTATAGAATGAGCAGATTGCATGTTTTATAGGCACTATTTGCAAAACAAGAGTCACTATTTGACTGTAACTGCCACTATTCCAGCTTTTTCAGTTTCAGCCTCCAGTTGTGCACTGATGACTGACTCCACATCTGCACACAGAGCAAAAACCTGCTGGCTGTGTATACAAAGCAGAATGTAATGAGACTGAATCATGAAGCGGGATAAATCCTTCTGGCCCTTTGTTCAAAATAAACTTTGTCCTCTCTGGTCCCTGCACATTTTCATTCCAGGGCAGTTTCATTTTAGAGATACATAAATATAGGAGGCCGCCTCAGTGTAGGCAAATGTGACACTTATCTCTCACGCATGATAGGGGATCCCCGACCAGCTCTCAAGTCAAAAATAACCAAGTCTCTTTCTCTTTCACCCAGCAGCTGAAAGATGATGTATCGAATCAACTGTTTTCTGTCTCATTGTTTGAGTGATTAAATTGAACTTGAAAAAAAGGAAATGCCGGCGGGT
>OMLF01012085.1:20774-34852 GCA_900302615.1 Holocentrus rufus
AAATGCCGGCGGGGAGGGGGAAGTGCAAAGGCGCTTCTATTTCCTTGTACGTTTTCAGAAATGTGACAAATGAAAAATGTGTCTGGCTGCTAACTTTGAACTCAACAGTCATGCAGGAATCCACAGGAGCTTGACCTAATTGATGTCCTCGCTATAAAAGGACATCCTGTATTTCATCCTGTTTTCTTTCTCCCACACAATCGGTAAACATGGTGACTCCCAAATAAAAAAAAACTTAATTTAAAAAAAAAGCACCCCTGACCGCACTTTCTCATTTGTTTATTCTGCTCTGCCGGTAAAGCTATGCAAACAGGCCCGTGTTTGCTCTAGCTCCTGTAGTAACTCCTGCTGAGGTGACAGACTGGAGGGCAAAACTACACGCTGTAAACCCTAACAGCTTCAGATACAGCAGAAATGTAAATTCCCCTCTGTTTGAGGACAAATAAGTGCTTCAGGAGAGGCAGGGCGGCAGAGCCCGAGTGTGAACTTGCTTGATGTGCCTCTTTTGAACAGCAGCTGAAGAAGAGCTGTTTGACTTTAGCGGGACACCATTATCTTAGGAAGCGGATTGCGGTCGGTGCCATCACACACAGATGGCCAATTCAACATCCAAGGTGGCTGGGGAATTTTTATTGTGATTTCTTTCTGAAGGCGGTACAAAAAGTCCATACCTCCCAATATAAACAGGATAGATTCATTCTATAGAGTAAGAAACTTTAAGAGGAGAGGAAAGCTAGCTCACGCACTTCCATAACCCATAAAAACACCACTCTAACAGTTTGTTTATTCTAATACATGACATCCATCAACAGTCCAGTACAGGAAACAGGAAAACAGCATTTCAGGGAAAGTAGTTCAGCTTGATTTGTCTGTTTGACAACTGCTTCAAAGAAAGGAACAAGGAAACAACACAACAAAGAGCCTGTGACAAGGCCAAGCCGCAGCAACTGTGTCCTGTCCCCAAACAATATGATGACACAAGTGACCTGTTTGCTCTTTGTAAGGTTTTATGAATGTGATTTTTTTTAAAAATATGATATCTCCACCCTCACTGTGACCTTTGAAACACTGCTGTTTACCTTTGCTTGGCACAATAAATAGGTTGTAATTCAATTCAGGTGATGGGAATAATTCCAAATATTAGATCAGGGAAATGAAGTCACAGCTAAAGATCAATTCCAGTTTTAACGATACCCATTACAGTTTTTTATGTTATGGAAAACTAGCCCAGGAGGCATAATAAAGAGCCAAATGAAAACACAAAAACAAACAATGAAGGTAGTTTATAGGTTTGAAATGTACTAATGTGAGAAGATAATAGGTTTGTGTAGGTGAAATCAGATCCAACTCCTTGAAACTGTGATCTGATGTAACTGCACTGTAATTACATGTGATCCAATAGTCAAAACAGGGCTGAGGGTTGGTGTTGATGAAAAGAACAAAATACACTGAGTGAGGAAATGATGGCCAAAACAAGACACTGTCAGAAAAAATACCACCGAGCCGGGGACTGCTGGGAAATTACACCTACAAGGAACAACGGGTAATTTTACTGCGCAGGCAAGGGTGAAACTTCAAATGCAAATTTCATCAGCCTTCTGGCCAATCAGAAGCCGTAGATTGATTGCATCATATCCACCGTGAGCCTATCAGCTGACACCACGACAGTAGAAAAAGATTGCAGGCGCAACCCCCATTTCAATAGTTGAGAACTGTCAGTGATCGGAGCAACAGGGAAACCTTTGGGTTTCTGCTGAAATAAACAAGGATACTCCCATTATTTCTGGTTTAAGACAGAGCCGGTAGGATTAGCAGCATGGTGGTGGTAGCAGCAGGGGCCGGGGGAGCCCACAAAGTGCTCCTGATATCCGGGAAGCAGACCGGCTCGTCCAGCGGGTCGTCGGCAGGCTTCAGCCGGCCGATCTCTGTGGTTTTGCCGTCGGTCGCCAACCAGGCGTCGTCGGATTCAGACTCCAATTCCTCTGCGGGACCGCCGCTACGAAAAAGACAGAGGCTGACTCACTTGAGTCCGGAAGAGAAAGCACTTCGCAGGTTAGTTGAACAAATAAGTGCCGTATTTGCCATAATATTTTATCTTGCGGCTGTAACGCCGGCTCGGGTTTTAAAACGGGGATACGCCCAAAGTTATTGATCCCATGGCAGAACAAAAGGAAACAGACTGGATATTTAAAACCCAGCCGGGAGGGAAGGCTCCGGTGTTGCTGCTCATTGTAATAGCCACAAGCGGCTTATCTTTTGCAGCACCGAAATTTACATCTACATTTCACCTTTGGACCTTGTCCAAGCTTGTCAAACAGCTATCTCACTGAATTGAACCACAATCCAGCTGGACCCGCCCAGCTTGGCTCTCACAGGAGCAGGACACTGATATCCTGGTATGCCTGCGTGGCAAGAACATGGCCGGTGGTATTGCGCAATGCCGTGAAACCGATCTTGTCATGGGCTTTAGTCAGCACCATGGAAAGAATGTCTCAAATTCCTGTTTTTCTCCTTCCTCCTGCAGGAAACTCAAGAACAGAGTGGCAGCACAGACAGCCAGGGACAGGAAAAAGGCCAAAATGGGGGAGTTGGAACAGCAAGTCCTGGAGTTGGAGCTGGAGGTAATTTTGTTTGTCACCCTCACACAGGGGCGTAGCTAGGAAATATGGGCCCTTATGCACAGGGGTGGTTTCTGGATCCCCATGACGCTTACCTCGCCCCCCACCCCCCTCCTCCATTAATTTATCTGAATGATGAAATAATGGTCTGGCCTTTCATGAAGTCATGCAAAACCTACCCACGCATAACTCAAACATTCATTTTGAAAGCAATTGTTTGATACATCTTTAATTGAAATTATAGCTTTTTGGAGCAGTTTCATGATGGCTCCAACTGAGTGTCATTAGCTTAACAGTAGCTCTCCATTCAAAATTTATCCAAGGAGGCCAGTTTTGTTTTAGTCTACACAGGAGAAACACAGCCGGATTTTATTCTTGTTTACTCCAGATTGTCTCAGATAACACAACAGCTGTGTTTTTAAAGGAAGTTTGGTTTGTCGGTTCATAGCTTTCAACCAAACCCTCTTTCAAATCCAGAGCAGCATGAAATAAAACCATAGACATACACTCAAGGACCACAGAATGCACTTTGGTCCACATCCTGTGTAGTCAGTACCCATGCCCCCCCCAATACAGCGCCCCAGCCCTCAGATGTTCTTTCAGTATACACATCAGCTACCAAGAAGTACTTTCAGGCTAAAAGTAAACATCTGCCCCCCCCCTCTTCCTTCCCTTTCAGAACCAGAAACTTCACGTCGAAAACAGGCTTTTGCGGGAAAAAACCAGCGGCCTTCTGACAGAGAATGAGGAACTGAGACAGAGACTCGGGTTGGACACCCTAGAGTCGAAAGAGAAGGTAAGAGGATTGGTTGTAATACAGAGTGAAGGGGCTGTCAGTCAACCATATTGACTCTTGTATAACCCTCGTCCCCTCTTTATTTGGCCTCACTTTTCTTTTTTATTTCCTCAGGTTCAGGTTCTGTTGTCCGGTGGGAATGATGCAGGTTTGGGGATCGGGTCTTCTGAGTCCGCAGCACTCAGGCTATGTGTGCCTCCGCAGCAGGTGCAGGCCCAGCAGTCCCTAAATCTGAAGATTTCCCAATGGATACAGATGGTCCTGACACTACAGACAATGAGGTAAGACTCCCGTGTTTCTCTGGAAATGAGTGTTTCCAGTCAGGGATTTAAATCCTGCTTCTAAGACAGTTCCATAATAACTCTTAACCACCTCGTGGTCTTACACTGAGGTCAGGTCCTAGGTTAGTGGGCTAATCCTCCTCTTTTCTTCCCACCCCACCAGTCTGATTTGCTCCTGGGCATTCTGGACATCCTTGACCCAGAGCTGTTCCTCAAGTCTTGTGAGCAGGAGTGCCAGGAGCCGCAGGTGCTGCTGGTCGGAGGGGGGGACCCACTACCTGCCGCCACACCTGCAGCTCTGGGGTCCCCACCAGTTAAGCTGGAGACCCTTAATGAACTGATCCACTTTGACCACATCTACACCAAGCCCGTGGAGGAGGTGATCTACGACGGGCAGTGCAGCAACATGGAGAGCGGCGCGGAGGTGAAGATCGAGGAGGCGGCCTTCCCCGTCGCCGAGGTGGTGGTCGAGGCCGAGGCCGCCTGCGTTAAAGACGAGCCAGAGGAGGTGGTGATCCCCGGCAATCGGGTGGATGACTTCTTCTCGGCGGCCTCTTCCCCCGCCGTCAGCGGCCTGGACAAGGAAGCCTACCTGGCGGACGCCTACAGCGACTCCGGATATGAGCGGTCCCCTTCCCCTTTCAGCAACATGTCCTCACCCCTCTGCTCTGAGAGCTCCTGGGACGATGTGTTTGCTAATGAACTCTTCCCCCAGCTTATCAGTGTCTGAATCCAACCCCATCGCCCCAAATAAGTTATCCATATATGTATAAACATCTATTGCGTAGTGTGAAATAACTACAAACTGCCACACAATACTTCATTCTGATGTACAAACCACTGAACCCTCTCGCGTTTAGGCTAAAGTTAAGCACATAATCTCCTTTTATTACAGCAGGTCTGTACCATGGGCGACGCTCCATTGACTTGTGGGAGATGGAGTTCACGACAGCTTATTTGGCATCACTAATTCCTACAGTGGTTATTTTTTTTAAGAATGAAAACAAAATCTTACACCCTCTGTTCCAAATGAAATGGGGGTGGAATCCAGTATTTCTGTAAATTAATCTATGGGGGAATGGGGACTGATCATTTAAATAAGAAATTTATTTATTTGTGTATTCCGCTTCGGAGTCTTTGTAACCGTTCGCATGTATAAACGCTTCTAATTTTGTCTCTGCTCTCCTTGTAGTCCAATTACTGCATTAAAAAAATTTTGCATAGCATCTTGCCGTCCTGTTTTCAGTCACTGCATGCCACACATAAAAAGGTAATGTATTGATTTGGAAATACATTAATTGGTAAGTTGCCGAAGTAGAAGAGGAGTGGACCACACTATGTTGAGTTGGGCTCACTCAAAATGAGGTATGAAAGAGTTGAATGCACCTTTAAGGGATTGTTCTCTGCTTGATTCCCTATTTGAGTCTACGGCTCCCAATGGCCAAACCAGCTCATTGTGAATGACTACTTATTACATATGCAGTGTCACATGGTACAAGCATCTCAGAAGAATACACAGATGAAGGAAGTATTTAAAAAAAATGCATCTACAGGCATAGATAAGATTACAGTAAGATACTGTATTGATCAGGACAATGTTTGCCTTCCTATCAGAGTCAAAAGGCAGCGTGAGCTACAGATTAACTCCTGCAGTTTATGGAGATTGAGCCCAGGTCCTCCAGTTGAGCAGCAGGCTTTGTAACACCGTCACCACTGCCATTTAGATGTTCCAAAAATATGAATATCAGCTTTACTACTCTTGGAATTTTTAGCTTTGTACATCCATTTTAACTCATTCTAATTAATTTCCTCATTATGCTAGCAAAGTAGTAAAACAAGAAAGTAAAACAAACCAATCCCTGCTCAAACATCACTTCAGATATTTATAACATTCAAAGCAGTGTAAAACATTTAGCTTTTGCCAAGCACGAACTGCAGCTAGCCTACAAAAGCAGGTGATGTTAAATCAACCAAACTACATCAGTCTCAGAAAGTCCATCTTCCCCAAGGATCTTATCCTAATGGAAATCCCAGCTGACACACTGCAGACAAAGCCTGTTTCTTTGAGGTAAATTATTTACATTTTGTTAGAAATAACTTACTTTGGAAACCAGAAGGACCCCAGTTTCTTCTGTTTCATTATTAAGTGTTTGTTTGGTTTTGCTGGCAGACAAAGCCGTTCACACATTAAACTGAGCAGAAGCTGCAGTGTTGTGAATTACTGCCCCATCAGACTGTTGGTGTTTTCTTTGTGACACTGTGCATCATAATAGCACGAGATGAAAGGTCAAAGGTTGGGCAGATAACGAGAAGATAACATTGGTAGGTGTTTATATTCTGTATCTCTCTCTCTCTCTCCGGTGTGACCACATTTCTCTGGAAAGAAGAAACAGGCCCTGCTTGTAATTACATAGCGCTTCTAACGTAACAGGGAGTTTCCTGGGAGTCAAACATGCGACACTGTTACGCTCTCTACTTCCCAGTAGAATTAGGTCAGTGTTGTGTGTTTGGCCCAAGGTAAGAGAAAAGGTTGGGAGGGGAGCACACCTTTCCCCTCGGGCGTTTATGGTTATCACACAGGGGTCTCATTCTTGTCTGTTGGAAGAGAAGGCCGCCCCTTTAGAGTTCCTGAGGCTGTGAACGGTGAGACCCACCCACTTAACAAAACTCCTCGTAGTCCATATCACTACACCAGCTGATTAGATCAGGTTTTCAGTTGCACCACTGATGTAATTGATCTTAACTCTCGAGGGCCTGGCTGCTTGTCTCTGTTTGCTGCGTCTCCTGTTTGGCTGATCAGAGTTCTTTAATTTCTGGAACATCCTCTATTACGTTTCACAGCAGCCGACCGTTTCTGGGGAATGATCAAGATTCAAAGTATGTTCACACCACAGCAGATTATTGAGAAAATGCTGAAGTGTACAACAAAAAAAAAAGTGCTTGGCTCTGCTGTTTTCGTGTGATTTGACCTCCATTTTGTGTTATTGCGGTAAATCGAAGGAAACCACACCAGCCTTTGACGTAGCCTCCCTGCAGTTTCCTCAGAAGAGCGGTGAGGAGTTTACAACTTCCTGTCTCCTACATGCAAACCACAGCAAAGGCTAAATCAGCCCGACAGCTGTTCAGCTGAAAGTGAAAAATAAATTCAAATCAATTTCAGTATAAGATGCCGGTTTCTTTCTGCACCATGCGACCAGACGTGACCTGCTCTGCACTGTCATTATTTGTGTGCAGGTTGCATCTTTTAGTTTCACTCTCTGTGTTGCAGTTTTGATTCTGAATTATCTGAACGCCCCTCCCCCCTCTCCCATGCATGCTACTGTGCTTTATAAAACTTTCATTGTAGCATATCTGTGCGCTCTTTGATTCTATTCATCTTGACCTTCCTGGCGCCCAGCAGATCATTCAGAATCCTCTCATCAACTGACTGGTTTTACTGGATTCTTCCAACCGTTTAATCAAGATCTTCTGTTTTAGCTGCAAGCGTAGCTTTTCATTCCTTCCAAACACCCTCAGGTCTTTTATCTAATCCCTTCAGTAGAAAGCCATTAGTCACACTGTGAACGTCAAGGTGGCCCACCTTAAGGCTATGGAACAGTGGAAACTATTTAAAGCAGGTTCATATGGTCAAAAGGAAACATTTGTGGGTGGAAACAAAGGGCCTACATTGACTCCGGACCCTGCAGTCTGCACAGGCTGACTGGTGGAACTGGTAAAATTCCCCGTACATCAGCTGTCACTAGATAACTGTCTATCTGGTCTATAATATCAGCCGATGGGTTGTGTTGCTTTGTGGTAAAGCATCTGCAGTTCGTTTTCCTGTTCATTGCCTTTGTTTACATCTTTCTGCTCTCACCTCATGATCACAAAAAAATGTTTGGCTGAGCTTGTTGGTTGGTACTTGTACCTAGCCGACTAAAATAGCTACTTTATGCTACACATACACTTTCCATGACATCATTCTCCAAAGCATGCCATACATTTGAATGCATTTTCCTCCCTTGCAGGCAACCATTTATTTCCACTGACTTTGGTATGGTGCTAAAACTTACAGAGACTTCAAACTTGCTTGAGTAGGCGAACCCTCAAGTATATATATATATATTTTTGTCAGAATTACTTTATTATTACTTGGTAATTTGTTTACTGCATACAAACATCTTCTGGTGCATTCACAGGCTCTGACATCTGGGACAATGAAGTCGGCTGCCAATCAGCATTGCATTTTGAAAAGGATTCTTCTCGCTTGCAAAAGGTGTGATAGAGTGGTTATCCATTTGAATGGACCACTCCCCTCTGCTGAAGTGGCAAAGGCTTCCCATGCAGTGACACCAAGACAACAGACAAACTAAATTCAAACGGATTTGAATGTTTGCTGGAGCAGAATGTTGTTGCAGGTTTCCACTGCAATGTTAGCATTAAAAAAAGCAGAGAGCAATCAAGTAATTATTCAAAAATCTAGAAAGTGTGGCACACTTTGGAAAATGGTAAACAAAATCAACAATAAAACTTCATGTACTAAATCGAACAAAGAAAAAAACGTATAGGTATAGTCCTTTAAATACCTGTCAGAGGGATGTTTGCGATCAGCTTTTACTTTTAAAAACTAGTGCCAAGAGTTCCTAAGAATTTACTCAATAAGATTACTGTAGAATGTAATGAAAGGATTTGAAAGTAGCTTGGCTTGTTCAAAAACTCGCAAAGTTTTATTGATTGTTTCGAGAAAGACGGGCTGCAGGTCAGTGTGTTCAACTAACCAGAATGATGTGAACCTGGGCCGGATGTCATAGTTCAAGCTTAAATTAGAGCCAGATTTGTCGTGCTAATATGACACTGTCGTCACCTATGCACGGATTTGGATAAACCCTACTGAACGTGTCGTGTTACTACACTCAGCAGTATTATAAAGAGGATTGCTAAACCTACACGGGCAGCTGTCACACTAATGTAAATGTGTTTTTTGCAATGAGGTTTCAAGCTCCTCGGTCTTGCACTGACATGTAAGCAAAGTCTTTAAAAGGTAGGTTTAAGGCACAGGTAAGAGATTACCCACTCATCTGCACTGACACGGTTTCGGAAAACCCTTGAGTACTGAATTAACTTCTGAGAAATAAAGCAAATAACTGAACTGGCAGATCAAACTGGACCCAAGGAAAAAGTTAGATCTAAGGCTGGCTTCACACAATGCAACTTTCATGCAAATAGAAGCAGGTTGCAAATGAAACCTTTACTCGTGCCATGTCAACAAACCCATTATCGAACGATGATGCAAACCAAATCATTTTCATTGGATGGTTCACCTGGAAATCCAATTTGCATGAACTTGAAGTTGCGTTTTAGTTGCACCATGTAAAGCCAGACTAAGCCAAACAAGCTGCGGGAAACGCATGTGACTCCATCAGATTTCTGATGTGAGAGGTGGTAGTGGTGTTGGGATGGGCGGGGTCAAGCTGGGGTGAAATTCTCTCTCACTCACTGAGCCTCCAGGCCTGAACAAGTTCTGTCATTTGACCCAAATGAGAGGGTAGGAGGAAAATCACCCCGACGACCCCCTCTGGCCTCCGCTGTTAAGAGGCTAATGAATGGCTGATCACAGTTTTGAAGTAGGAGCGACCCTAATCCTGGAATTTACGACACTTTATGAATAATTCAACTTGGAAAAAGTGAGTCACTGCAGGCAAACAACACATGTCCATCTCCTCTGCGTCCCATTTGTGTTGTGGACATGGAGGAACATGAGTCATCCGCAGACCAGCATGTTTAAGAGGCAAATTGCTCCATTTAGAAATCTATTCATATTCCAGCAAAGCTTGTTAATCCAATCTTCAACCACAGACAGATGTCTTTCACTTGCCATGTCTAATTATGCCTTGCTCGTCTGGAATTTAATGAGGTCAAACAATCTGAATGTACTTTTTAAATTAATGATGCAGGAAAAACATCCACATACACAGTTGAAGGACGAGAAACTTGCAGCTTGTTGCTAGCCTTCAACGCAGTCTAACACGGCACCTGTTTTTTGGCCTCATAAAACATTATAAATGTTTTTTTGAAAAAGTGAGAAAACCTTGAAAACCTTTTGCCTTATAAATATCCACACTGTTCTAGTGCTAGTTGACTAATGCTGCGTTCACTTGAACTCAGAATTTCAGTTTGTGTAAAATTCGACAATATTGTTTTACGGTGTCAACTCAGGAAAAAATGGATGCTCTTTTCTTTGGTATTCAGAGTTCCTTCATCTTGGGAGCACTCATTTGTCCTGAGTTGACACCATGAATGTCATGTTGTGACAGGTTGTAAATTCATTTATGGTTCTTGATGCCAAAAACGAGTGCCCTGTGGGATTGTGCTGAATGTTAGCGAGAAGATGCAGGTTTTCATTACTGAAGCTAGCAGTGCGGTTGTGCAATGTATAGTTCTAAATTATGGGCCTCAACATTTGAATCCGTCCTCAGTTGAAAAATACCAAACCCATCCTTTAAAAGCCATCAACCATGAGCCTGAAAAGCTATTTACCACCTCATCATCATCCATCATCATGTACGAACCTTCTCATTGTTACAGCTGCTGTTCTTTTTGACTTGTAAGACTAAGACAACAATCGCAAACTTCTTTCTCCTTAGGATCAAGTCAAGCATTTTTTATTGCATCACTGTTTGAACATGTGCGCAAACAATGAGCCAAAGAGTTAGCATTCTTTCTGCATGCTGAACTGTGTTTGTGACGCACACACACACACACAGATGCACACTAACGCCTTGCTGCTCAGTCAAGGTGGCTTACTCTCAAGCCCCTGAAGAGAGATCCTTATCATCCGTTACCGCGGGCAACAAAGAGCCGCCAGTCAAGTGTGTTAATGCACGTCTGCTCCATGGCACTGAACCAAAGCACACGGAGGAACATTTACGGCCGCCTTTGGAGTGAGACATTTGTTCTTGATAGCCTGACACGTTTCCTTTAAAATAATGCTGTAGGATTACGTTATATAAAGCCAAGGCGAGCTGTCACTCATGTATGATTAAGTTCAGGGTAAATCCTAATAAGCACTTCAAAGAAAAACGTGTCTATTCAAAATGTACCCATTTTCTTTTAGTTCATAAATCAGATGTCATGTCTCCAAAGCATGTGCCTGGAATAATGAAGGAACTAGCCTGGCCACATCCAAAGGTGATAAATTATGGATACACACATTAGTGTAAAGAGGGGTCACCTCAGCCTCTGCTCCTTGAAAAGATGACAGTATGTTATTGGGGGAACAAAAGATGAATCCGGCGGTGAGGAAGCAAAGAGAAAGGAATATGAGAGGGGACAGGACATTTTGTATAATGGATTGTTTTGAGCCGCAGCAGGCTGGCAAAAGGCTTCCCGAGGTGATACTCAATAGGCACAAGCTGCTGCAAGCTGGGAGAGGACTGGCGTCATGCATTACACAAGCCTCCGTCACCATGGTTTCACTTCCTGTACATGTGGCAGGTCTGCAAGAAGCGGCCTGTCTGCTGGAAGAAAACATTAATCACTTGTGTTCCTCCCACACGCCGAGAGCAGATTCTTCTTCTTTTGAAGCTCTCACAAATGCAGCAAAAACTAAAAAATCAAACCGGATCAAAGGGATTTAAATTGCTTGACATAAATATCTTTAAATAGAATCTAATAGACCTCAGCTTTCATATTCATTTTACTTAATCTGCTACTCAATTTGAATTTAACTAACTTTCTAGGAAACTGTCCCTGTGTGTGTTTGACAGGAGTTTGCAACACAGGAGTGAAATTTCGGAGATATTGGGATGGGAGTGGAGCTGCGGCTGCGGTGCAAATCATAACTTTTCTTTTCGATGCTCATTACAATTCAAACAAAGCCCCCAAGGTTTAAAGGCTCACGAGTCAGCCTGTATTTGCCAGCAATTACAGACTCCTAGAACATGATTACAGAGCATAGGCGGGCAGGCAGACAGGCTGAGAGTCAGACCAGCACACACACAAGCTTGGTAATCTCTATTTCGAATTTCTCCCATCTTTCATGTGTTTTCATCAGGACCACCCAGCGCTGACTGAGACAACAAACATCCCTTCGCTGTCTCAGCTTGCGCGGCCCGGTGCGTCTGTCGCAATACTGAACACTCCTGCAGTGACGAGGCGGAGGAGTCACGGATCAATACGCGGCGCTGTGGAAAAACACCTGCTTAAGTCATAACAGGGTGCACACCGCCGAATTGTAATGCATCCGGTGACGACTCTGCAGAGGCTGTTGCAGAGGAAAAATGACATAAAACGAGCGCGTGGTGATAAATTCAGACTGAGAACGATTCCACGCTCAACACATAGTCAGACCAACTCATTTCAGCCACTGGGCGACAGGTGGTGTCCCTCTGCGGCCTCAGCGGTAAAAGTGTCATATGTGTGTACTTTAAACTAAAGCTACACGGCTATTTTGGTCAGCGGTGAAGATAGCCTTTGCCCCAGCTCGAGTGTGACAAGTCACTTTGAACTTGAGCTAAACGACATTTGTCACCATGACAGTAATTCAACAAAAGTCCCTCGGATTTCCTCGTAAAACCTCAAGAGAAGATAGGCAGAAAGGGTGAGAGTAACTTGGAGAGGAGTACAGGTTCCCTTAACTGTTGCAGCAGTGATAAGAGAGTGTCTACATGTGCAAAGACATGCTAAGGGGTAATTTTTTTTTTTTATCAGTTGGGCAAAGGGCTCAACAGGAAACATGTAGGAGTGGGACAGCGTGTGTGGAACAAATGACCTGAACCATGAGACTGGAACTCAAGAGGCCATTACAGTTTCTATATCTTCCATTTAAGAGCATTTGGCTAATTCTGCTATCTGGAAGAATTTAGCATTATCAGCAGCCATTGCATTGCAAAACATCTGCTGGTGGGATGAGATAATCCCACTTGTTTCCAGCGCAGCTTCACTTGTGTGAGTTTTTTTTTCTGGGAAAAAGTATAAATGTGTTGAAACAAGGCAGAATAAGGTAGATCAGACCAGTAGGAGAAAGAAAATGACACTTGATTCAAGAAAATTCGGGAAATAAATTGATGAGCATTGGAAACAAGTGGGATTATTTATCCCACTGGCAGATTTTTAATTAAAAAAAAGATTTCAAAGATTTTAATGCTGAATATGAGACATAATGATTTGTTAATATGGGCATTTTTGCAGTGTAGAAAGTCGTACAAGGATCAAAGCCAAAGGCTGACATGTAGTCATAGTCAACGAGGACAAACACTGCTGCAGGAATCCAATTTCACAACTCCAAATGACTCTGTGAAAGTGTCTTAGTTTAAGGTTGATTTCACTGCGGCTCATGCTTTTTTACGTAACTGTTTGGTCAGCCCGCTTTGGATTTCACAACCGCCCTGCGCTGTTCAAACACTCTCTCTGTCCCCACCATGCAGGCCAAACTCACTTTCACCACGACGTAACAAGTGGAGGAGCAAACCGGAGAGTAAATATTGAATTTTCCTGCAGGTTGTTGTGCCTCTGATATGCTGTGTGGAAAGAACAGAGGGTTCAGATCGGCACATTTCATCTTCATCTGAATTGTAATACAGAAAACAAAGCCTTGTATTGATCTCATTAAGTCATATAATCTCATCTTTTACCTGTTTCTTTGGAATAATATCAGGGTGCTTGCAGGCTCTGACCTTTGCCCTCTTTAGGTTGCTTGCGATGATGTTTATCTCAGAATCAAAGCTTATCCCAGTATTGTACTCACTGAATGTTGCTGTCAATAAGAATGACAGCTAAATGCCTTAAAATAAACAGCATCTAGACCAGCGGCGTAATTATTCCTGTTAGATCTGAATCATCTTTCAAATCACTTGTATAGACATTTTGTTTCTGATCCCGCGCGCTGTTAATCTCCTTATTTGTGTCTGAACATTTTCTTTTATCACATTCCATTTGAGAAGATATTCTTCTTTTGATGTTTTCTCATGCATTTTTAATCATGTATTTTTCTACCCCTGCTCTTATGTCTTCCTGTAAAGCAATTTGTAAAACTCTGCCTCTAGATAACTGCTGCATGAATAAAGTTTATTATCGTCATCATTATTCTTCCCTCTCTTCATTTGTATTTGAACTTTTGATAAAACCAACAACGGAGATCCGTCTAGACTTTGTGCTCCGGGGCGTGAACTTAAAAACCAAAGCGTGAGGTTCAAATGAAGGAATGCCTGATCTCCCTCCTGTTTCCCTGCACCACCTCTGCCCCTCCCTGCGCTCCCCCCGTCCCGGGGCAAAGCTGGAGGGGTCTGAGTTCTGCTCCCAGACTGTGTGGCATTCCTGAAATGTGTGCTAGCCCGTCACCGCTTGCTCACGGACGCCCCCTTTCCCAACGCCGCCCCTCCCCCGTCCATAAGAGAAACTTTTCCC
>OMLF01012094.1:11425-22736 GCA_900302615.1 Holocentrus rufus
TGTTCAGCTTCAAGTTCATTGGTTCATTGATACTGGATGCCATCACTTCATGCACAAACTTAAAAATGCAGGACTTAAAAGCAAATTCATGCACACAGACGCATAATAAAGTATGCACACATCCAGATCTGCACACCTATTGTGTACAATACAGTACAGACATAAACTCACTGCAGAAAGTGTCATTTTAACAAGTCATTTAGACTCACATCCTGTTTTAAAATATTGTTTCAAGGTTTTTCCAACACTGTCATTTTCTTGATACAAGTGGGCTGATCTGCCTTATTATATTTTTCCCAACATATTTATACGTATTTGCAGAAAATTCCTGAAACAAGTGAAACTGCATTGGAGATAAGCGGAATTATCTCATCTTAATCACAGATTTTTTTCACTTGTTTTAAAAAAAAAAACATTTTCGAGACCGAAAATGAGACTAAATGATTTTTTCTGCAGTGCAGAAAAACGAACAAACTCCCGACTTCCACAGTTTCCCTTGTAAAGTGGCTGATACTAACCAGATAGCTGTGATGATGCTTATCTTGCACTCCGCCTTGCTGCCTGATTTTACGCCGTTTACAAAATGAAGACAGTTAAAATGTGACCAACAAATTAGTTGTGCTCTACTGAGAGCAGCAAGCAATTAAATGGGGAACAAAGTTGTTTCAGAACAAACAATAGAAGCTGGGGAAAACATTACCTTGGGCTTTTTATGAATGCCATAAAACCAGTATTAATCCCAGGTTTCACAACAACAAAGCCATTATTTCTTCAAAAGAAATGGAAATGAGGATTGTATGAGGGGTGCTTGATTTAAGTGGAATCCATTTTCAAATGAGCAGCAATTTCTGGGGATATTTGTTAATTGCTGATGTAACAGAAATCGGGGTAAGAGGCAATGTTGCTGACACTGACACCGTTTTCCTTAATAATCTCATCTACTTTTATCTTTTCCAGGAGATCCTTCAATATGGCCGCTCGTTTGAAGTCGAGAAAATACTCTCTGATGAAAGGTATCAAACACTTAAGGTCAGTGGATGAAAAACAATTCCGTCATCATCAATTTCTCGGCCTCGGTTTGCCGTCTCCATTTGGCCACGCTTTGAAATGATCACTCCTGAAAATAGTCTGTCTCACTGCATTTGCAATTGCTACCTTTTAAGGACGTGGAGCTTTCAAAACTTTGAATGCTACCTCGTTTCCCACGAAGCTCTCATTTCACAGCATGTCCCCTTGATTACATTCCTGCTTCCTTCCCTGCCAGCTGTTCACGAGTGTGTTCGGGGTTGGACCGAAAACGGCAGAGAAATGGTACCGCAGAGGGCTCCGCTCGTTCAGCGACGTTCTCTCAGACCCCAGCATTCATCTAAACAAGATGCAACAAACTGGTACGAGCACGGGATAAACACCCCACTCCCTCTGCTATAGGTGCAAATTTCAGCTTGAAAAATACAATAAGAATTTGCTTTCAAGGCAAACTCAAACAGCTGGTAGTTAAATTCCTCCAGGGTGCCTGCCATTTTAGGACTTTTCGTCCTTTGTGTCCCATAGGAGGCTGTTTATCTCCGGCGCTCGCTGTAATATGTTTTCTCTCAAGTGCGATGAGATGTGACCAGCGGGGGAGCTTACAGTCAAAACACTATGGAAAAGGCAGCCAGGGGTATTTGTAATAAAAATCAATGAATAGCGGCTGCGAAGGAGAAAGCTTGCTGTGGAATTCACACAAGCTCTCATTAATCAGCCGGACAGAAGGGGCCATCAAAGAAAAGACCACGAGCGGTCCCGGGCTTTCTATGGGAGCGTTTTGATTTGTTTACCACATTAATGGCGGATGTGGAGGGAGGTGTCACTACTGTTTTAATTCCTGGACATATTTCTGTGGGCATCCGTCCTTTGTTAGTTGTCTTTTGTCACTTGGTTCAATTACAGACGGAGTTCAGAGAAACAGAATTGGTGAGGCTGCCGAAGTAAAAGGCCTCAGAAGTCAGATGCAACGTTGGCTAGAAAACTCAAATATCGAATTTCACATTTTCCACAGCACATTTTCTATACAGGGAAAATGCACAGGCTTCTCACATAAACACCAATCTAAGTCTGTGACTTAAGCTGGCATTTAAAACTTGGATGTACCTACCTGCACCTTAAATGGGACTGTACCCACTGAGATTTTAAATTAATACCTTTTTTACACAGGCAAACGTCCAAATGTCATAAAACATTTTGAAGGAATCACAAAAACCCCATTAATTTCTTAGATTTTTTTTCATCCTGCAAATGAGAGCAAATCAGAAGCAAAATGTAAAATAAAATAAAAACAATGATTTGGTTGCAAAGAGCAGGGTGCAAGCTGAGGGAAGTACAGTATTAAAACAAGAAATTTCAATTTTACTGTGTATGCGGTGATGATTCTCAGAGGTGATGCAACGCTCATATCTGAAAAGAAAGGATGAGTCAACACAAACACAGCAGTGTGGGAGCATCCAGACATGCAGATAGCATTAACCCCAACTGTTGGCAGTGATAGAAATCCCAGAGAGTATTTAGAGTGCAAATGGCTTAAAGGGAAAATACTGATGTTGAGTTTTTCCTTTGTCTGCATATTTTCCCTGCTCCTTCAGACATTCCTAAGCTATTGCTTGATGCATACGCCATGACAGGAGAAAGTAATTCAAAACATTGCATTGCACCGCTCGCAGGATCCCGTTCAGTTGGAGGCGTCATCCGATAATTTATTTTGCCGACAGACATCTTCATCAACCCAGTCATAATCCATCATCCCAAACACTGCACTGTCCACTTTGTGCAGAGAAATTACTTCCTTCTTTCTGTCAGACAAGAAAGAAACAAGAAATATCTTTAATATCTGGAAGTGAGTGCACTTCAAGGTGTGGAAACAGACTGGAGAGTCTGACACGGAAAATCTGTAGGGTGCATGAAAATCTTAAAGCAGCTTTTTCTGAATTTTGCTGCTGTAAACACGGAGATACGCATAGAGATTTTGTAATTAACTGGCAGTGATGTCATTGCTGTAGATGCAGCTCTGGAAAATGGAAAAATATCAGTGCTTTCTTTGAAACATTATTAATTCTTGTCAATGCAATATGGAGAGATGATAAACTAGAAAAGTGAGCTGTCTGAAGTCTGCAAGATTGAGGCTGTACATCAATCATAATTTAGTTCAGTCTCCACTGTGGCAGTCACCTCCTCTGTCTTCAGCACGCGCACACACACACACACTCACACACTGGTAGATGCCTTATATCAGGTACCACAACAGTGCTACATATCACATTTTACCTTAGCTTTAATTCAACCTGACTCTCCACTTCCCCTGAGCAAATGGCTATGATTGATGGCTGGCTCCGAGACTAATAGCCACGTGGTTTTTTCCCTGCAGGTTTTCTGCATTATGGAGACATCTCCAGGGCTGTCAGTAGAGCTGAGGCCCGCGCCCTGGGGAACATTATTGACGAAGCTGTCCATGCGATCACACCGGACGGCGTACTAGCACTGACAGGTGGCTTTCGCAGGTACAAGACTTGTCTCCTCCTCTCAGTGTTGATACGGTAGTTGAAACAGAACGGCACTTTCTATTTTCTACCATGCCGTTTTTTTTTTTCTTCCTTCTTTTTCTTTTTTTTCTTTTTTAAAGAAAATAAACACAGTTGCATATTGTTGTCACGTTGGTTATTCACAGGAGGATGCAAAGACATTAAAAATATCTCAAGGGGTCTCCCAGATTCCCTTGGCCACCCCCTCTAACTAAATGCTACCACAGCATGGAGGAGTACAGTATGTGTGAGCGATTTTGTGTGTGTGTGTGTGTGTGTGTGTGTGTGTGTGTGTGTGGGTAGAAAGCATTAGAGCTGAACGCACTTAAATGCTTCCTGCAGTCGGTGCATCTGTAACTTATAAAATGAGATAACTTGACAGCAGATCACGGTCTCTTTGTTCTTGATCATACAAGACAGGAACCTGCGTGCACAGGTCACGCGTGTCACACCGTAGCAATTACATTAAGCAGATGAAATGCAGCGCGCTGTCAATCACGCGGCGCTGCAGAGTGCACGGTGAGCGCTCTTTAAAAGCTACCCACTGAGTAAGGCTATTTGCTCACAGCCTGCGCCTCCCACTGTCGCCACCTCTTTGTGCTGCTCTTTTTTATGTGCGGTGCTTTGTGCCTGAGTAAGCATGGAGCACTCTGCTCTGTGGTGTTGTAAAAATCTAGCCATAACCACTGGCGTGTGCGGTAAATAATTCAAAAGCAGTCTGGCGGTAAGGACAGGCGCTTGCCTCTCAACAGGGGTGACAGACCTGCCACTGCTTAGCCGGTGTTCTTTAATACCGACTCGGCCACAAGCAGCATATGTCGTCAACAAGATCTTTCTTTCTTTCTCTCTTCTGAATCTTTCGGGTCTTATTTTGCGTTTTAAAAAAATGAGTTTGGCTACCAAGAGATTGCAGTTTGTCCTACTTTTGACACTCCCAGAAATTGTCAGTGACTTTTAGCTAATGTCTACAGGGGACTGGACTGTGGTGTAATTTGTCACAGTTGTTGTAGGTCCGTGTTTTTTTTTCCCCGCGTAATGACTCTCCCAAAGGAGCAAAAAGAAAAATAAAGTCCATCTTTAATCTTCAAAAAGGAGAAATGACAGCTGGAATGATATCTGATTATGTAAATAACGTCTCCTCGAGGGGGAAATGTGGTGAAAGAGACGGGGAAAGTGATTAGAGCATCATGGATAGTTAACATCAGGAATGAAGGGGAGGAACGGCACAAGATTTATGAGGCAGGAGGCTGCTGCAAAGCGTAAAGGGGCCTGCGAGAGAGATTTCATGTCTTCAAACTTGGGGGAGATGAAGCACGCGTTTATCCCAACTGATATTTGGTGCAAGCTCGGGGAGCATTACATGGAGCCTAATTGGATTCATGTGGAGCCATAATTGAAGAACGATAACTTGTACATTATAAGTCAGTAAGTGAGTAATTTACCTTTATCTTATTGAAAAGCAGACTCTGCAGACATGACTGCAACACTGCAGGAAGCATTATAAGGCCTGTGCGCTCGCTAAGATGTCAACAGCACCGCTAATAACCCGCTAATTCTCTTCAGTGTGACATATTTGAAAATGCTCCTTCCAGACTCCTGTCAAAGCTCAATTTAATTACCTATAATTTCCAGCATGATTCAAAGTCTCTTATTAGCTCTGCGACTCATCTTTCCCACCAATAGCCCTTGTCAAAAGTGGAAATAAACAGTATACCCTTTTGCATATTCGCAGATAAACTCAGCTCTGGCAAATCTTTCATCTCTGGAAAAGATACACAAAGGAGTAACTTGCCTCCCCAAAGTTTCATAAAATACACGCCGCGCTCCAGTAAACTCGAGCCGTCATCCACTTCAGAGGGAAACAGCATGGCGAGGATTTGTTGATGCTGGTGACATTAGCCTTATTGAAAGGACAGCTGTGGAAGGCAGGTGACAAGTCTTAAAGCGGTTTGTTGGGGGAGGATTAAAAATAGATTAGGCTGAAAATACAGCTTCTACCACCGCAGCGTGTGAAAAAGCTCATGTGGTGTCAGCGCAGCGCTCTATTTATTTCTGCGTGAGGCCAAACATGTCCCCGCGGTGGATCTTATTTAACATTAGATTGTCTGAAAGTGACACTGATGGAGGGCGGCAATAGTGTCCGTTCTCCAATCCTCTAATAACGGCTCAATCTCGTTGTATTGTTTCCTCGAACAACTAAGATGAGTAATCATTATCAATAAGTGTCTGCATGTCATGATTGTTCCAACAGTTACGGGGCTGGAAAAGGTGAAGTCTCTACCTAAAGGAGAAAAGAGTTATTGGATTTTTCAATTGGGCTTTTTAAAGGGCTGAATGAAAATATCGAGGCACTAAGGCAGAGGGTGGAAATGTTTTGCAAATTGCCAATATGTTTTGTAAACAGGCAATTTGGGGATTGATATGCAATTGCATATGGCCGATGGATAAATAACGGGTTGTTCTGTTGATGTTGGTTTGCATCAATAATGTGAATTCACGTGTTTTTCTATGTGATATGTTTGGTGCATGTTTAAATATGGATTTGATAGTTGTTATATACTGACAAATTGAAGATGATTTGAATCATGGGGACTGGTCTTCTGAAAGAAAAGTCCTAGAGCTCCAAACAGTTTGCATGCAGCCACTTAAAGTTTTGTTTAGTACATTGTGTTTCTAAAAAGTAAAAGGACTTGAACTGTTTTCTAAGTAATTTTGATTAAATTTTCTCAGCTGCACAGTGAACCAGGACCGGACTGAACTGTAATGAGATTTGTTTGTTTGTGGGGTGAACACGTCGGCCTTTACATTTTTAAAAGTTACACCAACTCTGTTATCAGCAATTCCACAAGATGCCTGATCATATTGTTTTCGTGTATTTAGCTTCTATCTTCCTGGCTTTTTGTTTCCTTCGCTGAATTCAGAGCAAACAAATAATCTGTAAGATAGCAGGGGAGATAAAAGCTGCTACACACTCAGCTGTTTTAACTATATTTTTTCCTCTCTGTGTGCATCTCCTCCTTATTGCCTTATATTGGTGAACTTTCTCCTCACTGCAGAAGAAAGTATTCTTTGTGAATTTTCCAGCAGCAGCAAAGCAACACTTCCAACATCTGTATTATTCATACGTGTCGCCCTGTCGTCCACACAAACTTGTAAATAGCCATGTATATTTTATAGGTTCTGCGTAGAAACACTTAATAATTTACTGTTTTTCCTCACGCAACAGAGGTGTACACCTGCTAAACTCAAGCCAGGCATAAGATTATAGATTCACTTTTGTGCCCGTGTCACAGAAACCAGTGTTGCTCCTAATTATGGAAACACAGGCCGTTTGCTGAAAGTCCATCAAAAGTTAGTTTTTGCCGGATCTTCTCAGCCATATGTCCCGCTGGGTAGGAGTGGAGGCCTAATGCTAAATAAAAACACAGTGTTGTGAAGGTGCACCATGAGAGACGGAGAGAAGTGGAGGGAAAGGAAAAAAAAAAAAACCTCTTTGCTGGAGAGAAAGTGCCTGACATGCTGTCGTCTCTTTTTCTGCTGACTGGGGTTGATTTAGAGGAAGTATCTGCACAGACCAGACACATACTAATGCTCCAGCACAATCAGTAAGAAGCTAAAAAATGTAATACCATGGCGTCTTCTCCTCAAATAAGCTCAAGAAGCACCAGTTCCCATGTCAGCCTCACACTCCCACAAACACACACACCCACGCATACAGACAAACGCCTTCGATAAAATAATGGTGTTTTCGCGAGCTGATTGGAGGTAAACTGAATTTATGCTGATGATCTCGCCCCCCACCCCCACCTTTTTGCTTTTGCTATTCACGGCACACATTTATGCGGTGCACTCGGGTGCGTTTTGCCAGCGCAGCAGAGGCCAGCAGTGAGATTCACTTAACAACTTCGGCGTGCCGTATGAGCTAGAAGTGTTGCGGAATCTCTTCTTAGCCAATTAAGAGTGCTGGAAGGTTTCGGGGAGAAAGCTGCTCTTTCAGCAGATGGGAATCTATGGTGCATCTTCAAATAGTCCTGTCCTACCAGTTAGCTCATTATACAAGTGTCTAGTTTTCACTTAAGTGGACATAAAAAAAGCCCTATATCTATGAGGAACAACAGGAGGGAAACACAGCACCTCCCGCCAAGATGCTTCCATTGTTGTAAACTGGAAAAAGAAAAGAATTCATATAGTACAGTCACACAAAAGCTGCAGTACATTTTAAATGACTGTGTGACCAAGAGAGCACCTGCTGAGTGAACCTGTAAGCCAGACATTCATTCTGTTAATGCCAAAGGGCTATATTCTCTGCCACGCTAACGCTAACCATTAACATTATCATGCCTTGTGGAGCTCTAAATGGCTGTTTTTGCGTCCTTTCTTGCCCCCTGAATTAGCCACGGTGACCTTTTGAAGCTTTTTCCCACAAGCCATTTGTGGCCTCTCTCTATTCCTTTAATGTTCTTCTCTCTTGCTCCCATCATTCACTTGGCAGAGGCAGCGGAGAGAGATCAAACGCTGAGCCTCGCGGCAACCGAGGCTCCTTTTGTGCCACACTGCCTCAAACATTTGTTCTCATTTTGCACTGCTGTTAGCTGTGAGATGGGCGCTTATGAGCGTGTGATTTTTGCCCATTGTTTATCAAAGAGTTTGTATGTCTGAATGTGTTTAATGATCGAATGATGTCTGGCCTCTCGGCAGGTAGCGAGGTTGGCTAGAGCCACTTTGCTCAGGTTTTGAGGCGTTGGCCAATCTTTTTGTGCGCTGCGGGATCACAGCCTGGCAGGGTGCAGCTTATAGTCCTTTGAGGGGTAACTTCACCCGTCATGGATTGTCTTTTTGTGTCAGCATAGTCCTATTCTAACTTTTATGTCTGATGAAAAAGCTGAACAGCCAGTGCCATATGAGGCCAATTTGACGAGTCCCTATGATGTGATCACAGGAGCTCATCATTTTGCATCCCCATTCCACATTGTGCCATCTGAGTCATTTTCCATGGACAGATGGTTTAAATCTGATTACACAGGTAAATACTTAGGCATCCGGTTCCCTATTATGGTTTGTTGACTTGGCAGGTTTTTGTCCCTGTAGACTGCAAGTAGTTGGCCTGTTGGCTCGTGCTTATTTGTCTTGGTGCTACCTTGAAATAAAAAAACAAAGCTGGGAGGGGAAAGCAAGGAAGTGCTTCCCATTACTCTACTGAATCCCAGTATTACTGCTTTAATTTTTTATCAAATTCATAAAAATAACACCATTTTGCAACTACATAAACATGATTATCCAAAGTGGTTCTGAAATATGAAGCCTTTTCTGATAATTAAACAAATTGCAGCCTTTGATAAGGATCGGTCGGTTCCTTTACAGGGTTGCGAGCCAAAAAGTTTGAAAACCACTGGTCCAAAGTAATGTTCTTGGCACTATTTTCTTGTTGTCTTGCTCTAATCGAAGTCCATGAGCAGACTGTGCACTTTTCTTCAATACATTTTAGGAGCAGGGGACTTAAGTAAAAATGCAGCCTGTTAATCCTGAGGAATTGTTAGATACACTATTGTAGTGTTCTCAGAGTGTTTCTTTGCTCATTGGTGTTATTGAAATTTTCACAGCAAAATTAAAGTATTGAAGTCAGTGAGTTCTTCTGCTTCCTATAAACTTGATGTGTTTATTGGCTGTGACAAAAAAACACACAGGACCTTTACATTTGGCTTCATTATTTGGTCTAACAGTGTCATCCCTCGGGGAAGTTTTTGCTGAGGCCAAAATAGATGGCATTGTTCAACATGAAGTGAATGGATCTTACCCAACCAAGCATAAAGCATTGACCACTGAACAATCAACCCATCGCTTTAACCATTTCATATCCCCAGTCCGCTGTGTCAGAGAGGACCAATGAAATAAACAGTCCAGTCATCCGAATCAGAGTGATGTGAAAAGTGGGTGCCGTCACGAAATCAGTGAGCTGATCCAAGACAAAAGCTTTAATATGCCTGCTGTGTATATATTTTATGCATAATCTTTTTTTTTTTTGCTGATCTTTTCCGTGCATCTTGATAATCACTTGATAATCACTTACAGTCCTGCATCTGTAACCCACCCTGCCTGCAGTTATGCTGACGGAGAAAGTGCATTGTGTAAGCCCACTCAGACTCCATATGGGTGTGCTTTATTACACCGATCCAAGTAGAAAATGATGATTCTCATAAAAGTTAAAGCTCTGACAGCTGAGGCAACAAAAAGGGAGCATTTAGACTTAACAACTTAGGACAAATTACTTGTTTGAATAATGAAAAAAGTCACCGCCATTAGCATGGTCTATGCTTTTAATAGCTCCGTCTGCCACCTTCCCCATGCATCAATAAAGGACTGTGACTAAAAGATAATTCTCCTTTCATTATTTCCTGGATACAGTGAGCGGTTACTGGTGCTACATTTCTCTCTCTGCCTCCAGGGGGAAAGAGTTTGGTCACGACGTAGATTATCTTCTGACTACACCTGAGCTGGGGAAGGAGGAGGGACTGCTGCTTAATGTGATTGATAGACTGAAACATCAAGTAAGCTTCTTTGTTTTTCTTTCTCTTTTTTCCCCCCTCGCTAGATGATTATTTGAAGCCTGTTTACTCAAATGCTCAGTATTTTAGAACTAGTCCAACAAATAAAGTTTGACATAGCAAGGTAATTGTGTATTATGAGGCATTCAACTCATTTCATCTCATTTGTGTCTGGATGACATGCAAGGAAATGAAGAAGAAAATCAAATTACGTAATATAGCTTTAGATATTTAGAGCGCCTTACAATGAACGATAGTATTCAGTGCATTCAGTGCTTGCTCAATGACACTTCAGCAAACATAATATTGGTTGTTGCAGGAATTGAACCGAGGACCATCCACCCTGCAGGGGAAATATCAGGGATTTTCAACTTTAAAGCTGCACTAGACAATTTTTTACTTTTGTGGGATACATTTTGAAGGTTTAAAGCTAAAATCTTTTTTTTTTCCTTTCTAAATTAATATATTGTTTTGTTGTCCATGGTGCAGTCTGGTAAAACTCTAAAATGGCACATTTGTCATGTCTGGAGACTCTCCACACTCTGCTATTGACAAATGTTGAAAGTCTCAATTGGCTTGTCAGGGTGCACCTGTCCTAGCTGAGAGTGCCAATAAAGTCTGTTCAAAACAAAGCCATCACACTGTAAACTGGATTAATCAAACACAGACGCTCCAGCTGCAGTCTCAGACACACACAGATACTGAGAGATTAACTGGTGATACAAGGGAAATAGCATTCAGACAACCTGAGTGAAACACACAGTGCTAATTACTGTGAATCTGCTGTCACATCAACATATTTACATCAACACTTAAGTGAATAATATTTTCACATTCACCTCGCCTGGCTCATTTTCACTCTGTCCTACTTAGCGTCTCATGCCGTCTTACTTGGTCAATGGGACGCTCTTCTCTTTTGCAGCTCCAAATTGTGATTTAATATAATAGGACAAGTGTATTTTAACATAAAATTCCTGCCAAGCTATTACAACGCCCCGTCTTTCCAGTCTGTATTACTTAACAACCATCGCCGATTCCCACAAATAACAGTTTTCTGCATGTGTGCTGTGCTGTTATATTGAATGATGTTACACTGAGAATGAATTAGAAAAGATGGGAAACGTGAAAGTGCCCAGATCGGGTGTGATTTCAGTAAATCACGAGCTTGGCGATGGAGAGCAGCACCATCATATGAAGCTTTTTTTTTTTTTTTTTTTT
>OMLF01012095.1:0-11859 GCA_900302615.1 Holocentrus rufus
GCTTCCCATACTTTCTCATCCATCCTCCTCCTTTCTCTTCGTCTCGGTCTCAGGCTGCAGTATTCACTACACTCCCACGTCTACAAACAGAATCAGACTTCCTTCAACCCTCGTCTGCACATGACATTAGTAATATAGGACACATGGTTCTGTGTGTACATGTTTCCTTGCCTGTGTATTGCTGCTGTTCTAAGGTGTTTCACTGCATAGTTGTAAGTCATACCTCACTTGACTTTTATAAGTGGAGGGTTTGCCCCTAGTCGTTGTTCACATCCGGAGCTCCAGCAAGCTTCTTTGAACCATGAAAGTGTAGATTAGAGGTGAAGAAATGTAATCTACAGTGCTGCCTCAGATTTTATGTTTGTACAGTATTTTGCCCTTTTGCTGTGTACTTAAAACCCTTGGAGATAACAGTTTTTACTCTGCAATATTACCCTACATTTTTAACCTGCATTGTGACTAAATCTGGTAAGCAATTATCTAATTTTTAATAAGAGTTCATTTAGACAAGCTGTTTAGCTTTAAGTAATCCACTTGTCTCAATTCATTGACAAAATTATAAGGCAATATTTTTGAGTATTAAGGAGGCTTTAGCTCATTACTGGCAAGAAAAGCAGACAGTTTAATAATTTCTCCGTTTGATAACGCTAATTTAGAGCAGCTGAATAAAAGAAGGCTAGGGTCGTTTACATTTTGTAAAGATTTGTATAAAAATGACTTGTGATTTCAGGAGCATTTTATTAAACAAAAAATGCGGGTCCTTGAATACCTTATAAGCATGGATTACATTTCTGCAATGCCCACGTCATGTCTGTTTCCTTGGAAGTCGGTCTATGACAGTTCTTTCTCGCTCCTGTTGGCCGCAGCCTCTCTCCGTCCTGCTGGGAATACACAGCCTTGAGTCTGAAATGTGTTTACATTTTGAGCATGTTACAAATTATCTGCTAAGACTAACTTTGCGTGACTTGGCAGAAGCCTTCACCTTGCTCAGATGTTGTTTGGGTCAAATGTATTTCAGGGGTTTGCTCTCTCAATTTGACTGTCTTTATCTGACAGGGGTTCTCCAAGCCAGATGTGAACCCAAGTAAAAGGTAAAGCCCTGTGTGTGTGTGTGTGTGTGTGTGTGTGTGTGTGTGTGTGTGTGTGTGTGTGTGTGGCAGCCTGCCAATATGTCTGCAATACAGGGCTGCGCTGTCACAGGGCTCGCTCAGTACAATATAAACTTATGAGGGAATTATTTCAACATTTGTCCGTGTTGACATATTTTTTTGGTGTGTGCGGCATAAATTAATAGACTTATCCTGGAATTATTCAGTATTACTGTATCTCAATGTTCCTTATCAGATTGAATGATGCTGTTCATGTATATCATGTGTCTAGGATTGTCCAAGGACACTAAAGTTTTCCCCAAACTTTTCTTTGTGATGTGTATTTAATCGTCTCAGAGATCAGGTCAACAGATTTGAACATCTTGTCATTTAGTCAACTATAGGAAATGGACTGTTTAATATCTCCAGAGGACTGCAGTAAGATTGAAATTTGGAACTCTGCAGGTTCTCAATTTGTAAGATGTTTTCTGCGCGCTATTAAGGGCTTGTGTGAATTATTGCTAGGTTTAGAGGCTGAATAGCTCTCTGATTTTATCTTTATTTATTTTTTATGATATTAAAAGGTTTCAGCTGGGGCTAATCCTAAACCAATCATTTTCTAATGAAAGCAAAATCATAGTTGGTGTAGTTGTATTACATCTTATACATCATAATATTGTATTATCATATATTGCTTAATAATCACACCTAATCAAACCTGACATTAGGTTTATGCAACATGTTATGATTGAGTAACAAGATTATCTTTATTACCAGATAGGCATGCAGATAGTAAAAGAATTAGGATTGTTTCTTAAATATTATTTATTATCCTGTCTGCAGTATGTTCCTAAGTAGGGTGTTGAGTTTGTGTCAGCAGCAAATAATTCTTTGTTCATTGTGCTCCAGAGCTCTCTGCTGAGCCTCGGAGGGTCAGAGACTCATGCTTAGTGGCAGAATGAGGACGTGGTCTGTGTACCTTCAATACTTACAAAACTTTATGGCGATGAAAACAGCCGCACTGTAAATGATCCAGATAGAGGAATGCATATTGTAAGGAAAAGAGGCAGACTCCAAATAGCTCTTCTTTCTTTTTTATATAAATAACACAAATAACTTACAACAATGAATGATAATATAATGCTATATGCCAGTACTGAAATATTGCAGTGATATCATGCAGAGCTGAAGATAGTAGCTGGTTGAGAATGAGATGAGTAGGTGAATTTTTTCTTAAGTTGTATTACAAATGAATATAAATGAACCTTTGAGTATGTAATGGTGAACTTTTTGGGGGTGGTGGGGGTCTTAGTCATATTCGGTGAGAAAATGGAATGTCTCCACAGGAAAAAAAAAATAGCTCTCCATAAATAAATAGTGGTTTTACATTTAAGGGACAAAAATAAATTTCATGTACTCCATTTGTATGATCATTAACTGTGATGAGAAAAAAATGTATAACATACACATTCAAAATGGTGTTCACTTTGGTTTTTAATCTGGATATCTTCTCAGCAGCAGCAGAATATTCTAGCATTTTAAAATCACACCTTGATAATGAAGAGGGATTCAGTGAGCAGCTATAATGCATCGGCCAGAGTCTGGCCTACAATGCAAGAGCGACTATTGACCACAGATCATCCACACAGACTACAGGATTTCACTGAATGCACTGTTACAATCTTAATTATCGTGCCTCTGTTTTGTGTGCTCTGAGCACTTGTACCGTAAAAAGACAAGTCCAGCTTGTTTCAGCACATCTTGGTCAAGCCAACTCTCTGTTTTGAACCTTTACGTCGATCATAAAGGTGTCCTTATCTGTGTGATGGCATATGTAGTCTTAGGAAAAAAGATACAGTCCTGACTGCGTATAATACAATTAACTGTTTTATAAGAAAATATATAACTGCTTTATAAGGAAATATAATCAAATTTAATTCACTATAACCATAACATGGAAAGGATTTTAGTTTACAGCTTACAGTTTTTATACCAGTTGGAATAATTAATTTCAAATATTTGAGCACTTCCTTGTGTGGAGATCTTTAATGGAAAATTATATGAAGGCATTCACAATACTTTTACCAGTCCATCATGTGCCCATCTAATATATGCTCTTTTGTCTAATGAACATGACAACATATTGTGGAACATCACATAACTAATCTACAGTTTGAGGAGAGTGGAGCGTGATATTGGTAATGAGTTTACATGAGCTCTGTGTCCGGCAGCTTATGTAACGTGACAGAAATCATACACAGTTTGCTACTCATCAGTCCTTTGCTTCGTCAGTCCACCCTCCTCTCTTCCTCCCTGCATTTCATAGGGATGAAGTGAGATGCTATGTGCTCCCTCCTGGTCTTCTTCCCCCGCAGTGGCCTTCCCTTCTGAGACAGGGCTAAGAACATTTCTTTGCCATTTTTAGTCCACTTTGCAGAGGAGTAAGCATTGAAGTAGTTTTCTAGAAAAACCTCCTTGAAGTTGCAGTTGTCACTGTAGATCTTCTGAAAATGATAAAAATAAAACATTGCAGCATTATATACAATCTACTATGTCAACAGCATTTACTGTAAAGCCTAGGACATGATTTTGCAAAGGGCGTTTTTGCCCTAATTGTTGTATTTCTGCTTGATTACGGGTTAGCTGAAAATAGTGTATAGCTTTTGTCTCGGAAGAGAAATGTTACCTTGCCTTGCACTTGTCCGGTCCTATTCATAGAGATATAATACTGACTCTTCACCCCTTTGATAGCCAGGATACCCCCCTCGGACACCGTCCTGATCTCCAGGATACCTGTGAGACAGTCACACAGTTAGGACAATGCGAGGCAGCACAGCACAGATATCAGACTATCAACATCCAGCCTTCACTCCAGCGCTGCACAGTGCTCAGCATTCATCTTCATTAACAATGGAGCGATGGAAGTTCCTGTGGTTAATCAGTCTGCGGTCCCTCTGGCTTTATTCAAGCCTTGTTAACTGGCCTGGGTGGCCATTACACAAACCACAGCCTATGCCATGGCACATATGGGAGACAGATTAGGCCTCCCTCCCCTGGGATTGAGAAAACTACCTCCTTGCATGTGCTTTGCACGCTATGCGTCAGACCCGCTCTCCAACTCTGTGGGAGAGTGAAAAAACTTTTGCCAAACTATTTTGGTTTTGTGATTGTTTTGGGATACATCCTAAAAATGAACAGCACGTTACCATATATGTCAGAATATTCTAGGAGAAATCCTTTACTCCATAAATCAGAAGTTTTGATAGAAAGTAAATATGTAATATGACAGCTATATTTTGAATAGGACATTATGAATCTAGTAACTACATTGGCAGCTGGGGTGAATAAACACAACCAAGCAGTTCACAGAAAGTGATATGTTGTTTTGAAGGTCTGTTTTTAAATAAGAATTGTTTTTGAATAAGCGTAGAGACTGGTGGTCACAAAAATCATCAGAACTGGACCCGTGCTTGACTAGCAAGAGAAAGTTTGTCTAAAACTCTTTAGTAAAGGTATTCAAAATCAAGTTTCCACTTTACTGCACAGCTGCCGGCTAGCATGATATAGGGACAAACCTATATATTGTATGCATTAAGCTCATGTTCTGCTGATTCTCATAAAATGTTAAATCTCTACCTCAAAAATCTGAATCCTGTGACAGCAAACACAGAAAATATATTTCACGGATTCCAGCAATATCCCGATTTCAGGTTTTTATGGAATATGAGACCCTATTAAGACACATTGCAGAAATTCTTCCATTTGACAGACAGAGAAAGAAAGAGAAGGACTCTATTAAATCTATTCAGACTGACATTGAGCATGCTGTGCTTTAATGTTTGCCAGATCACAAACAGATGGCAGTCTTCCAGTCATAGGATGCTATTTGTGCTCTACCTGCACGTGATATTTGATTTGGTATTACAGCTCTTTTACTATGCACTCAGATCTGCTCTTCTATTGCTGTTTTTTTAATCATGACTCGAGGTGTTGGTGCTCCCAAAATTCAAATTAACAATGATAGAGCTGAAACCTAATTTGTAATCTCTGACTCCTGCAGAGAAACCCATGCAGTTTCCCATTCATTTTCTTATGAATCATACTGAACATTGACAGCAACAGCCGATCAGCATATAAGTGCAAGTTGAAGTTGATACTGTGACTAAGTGAAAAGCTTTCAGAAGGAATAGGGTAGGAATGACATGTATGTTTTGTGATTGTTACCTGCTGCAGGAGCACAGCACCCTGTTATAGATGTGAGATGTGAGCTGACAGCTCTAACATCAGGACAATGCTTTTGTCCTAATGTTAACACCACAGCTACAATTTTTTGGGTTGACTCTGGGAGAATGTAACACACTCATACACACAAGATTAAAATGTTGGCTCTGCAGTATTATGCAAAGCCTTTGGGGTTATCCCCAGCTTGGACACATTTGTTTTCACTCTCTGGCCTGGCTTCTGGCTAAGTTAACCAACTTTTGCATGATTCCTCATCATGTCCTGTCTGGATAGAAGTGGGAGATCCGTTGTGTTTATATTTGTTGTTGAGGATGTAGCTGACTTGTAAGAATAGTGGACTCCTATTCAACAGACTGACATTGATTAATGGTAAATACTGAAAAGCCCTGTCATTACACATCTACAACTTAATGTTTAATGAATTAATTGCGATCACTAATGCAGCTTTTGGTCACTTTGTCTTTAAATGCAAATTTAGTGAAGGCTTTGTCTACACTTAAACGCTTTTAGACAGAACATACCTTTATTTCCCCAAACACAGAAGAGATTCTGTATTTCAACACAGTAACTACCAAATTTCTGTGACTTAAATAATGACTATATGACAGTTTTTGAATTGTTTGTGTTGGTTTCAGTATCACACAATCTTTATTATGTCACAAGAAAGCACGCAAAAGCACAAATTATTCACTTACAGATTTCCTGTCTTTACATTCCCTCTTTTCAGCTGCCACACTGTAGTTAAAAATGTGTTGATAGCCTAATGTGAAGTCCGCTGTGTTCATCTGGGATGCATGCGTTAGTAATTAACAGTTATTGGTTAGGGAATAAATCCACTCAGTAGATCATAAATAACCAGTACAAGGTTGGTCTGAAGGGCTCATCCAGTGCACAGTATTACAATACTAACTACAACACATGCTTGTGCTTTGTATTGGTTGGTTGACATGCAGTTCACTTGCTCCTGAGAATGATGACTACAGCATAGCTCTGTTTTTTCTTTGATTCTCAATACTAGTCTTAGCAAGAGTAGTTCTGTGCAACAGTGTACTGTTGGTGCAAAACTTTGTCCAGTGAATGGATGATTGAAAGTAGTGGTAACCACCGTACATGTTTTTGAATTGTAATAAAGTTAGAATAAAAACTATGAAATGGCTGCGTGCTGGAAGAGATGAGTTTACTGGAAATAGACCGATATATTTTTGTCATGGGGGCACAAGAACAGTGAAAGCCTAAACTCATGCTGCTCCAGTCAGTTTGTCATTTTGGTTTCTTTTTTTTTTTTTTTTGTCTTGCTTTCTTTTTTGGTAAAAGCCTGTGTGCTCAAGCCTTTTGAAGCCTTGCTATTTCATGCAGCCAAAAAGTATAAATCATTGATTTATTACAAGTACATTTGCACCGTGCTGGTCTCTTCAAAGGCTTGTTGGGCATATTTCTATGTTCTTTTTGCGTGCTATCGTCAGCCACATCTGGGTGTATCAATTTTTCTGTCTTTCATCGCCAATTGTTGCGCAAGTATCTTTTCCATCCACTTAGAGGCATTCCCTGTCATGCCAGCATTCCAGCTACAGCCGCACTGTCAGATAGGAGGAAATGATAGCTACCTAAAACATCCTCACCATCACAGAGGTTTCCAATGGTTTCTGAGTACACGACTTGTGGAAGACTGTTGGCTCTAAAGTGGCGGCTTAACGATTCACTGTGGTGAGCCAAAAGCAGCAGTAATTAGCACGCCTTACATTACAAATTTTGCTTTTGATGTTTTTGAACGTTACTTCCGACGACAAGAAAAATTATGCAGCTGGATTCTGTGAAATGAAGTGCAGAGTTCTCTCAGTGATGCGGTGTATCCTCATGGTGGTGGTTCAGCACCAGAGGCACTAAGGCTTGCTGTCTCTATGTTATGATAAACACAGACATCCTTAATCATGGTTGTGTAAGATACTAACTTAATATTCCATGAGAAGCTCAGAAGGTGAATGTGATTACTCTTTCCATTTATATTTCTGCCATGTCTATATTCCTAGACCTCATTCTGACACTGTATGTTTGTGTGAGAGTAAATAAAGCTGAGCAAGTGTGAGTCTCTGCCAGTGAGAGCCTGAGCTGAGAGACGCCTGGTCCCCATCAGCCTACAAGCCCCGTTAGTTTACTTCATTACAGACTGTTATTAGATGGTGTTATGATTGGGAAGGCCAAAGCCCACACCTGCTTCACTTTACCTCTGTCACTTTGGCCACTCTAATAGAGACGCATGACCTATTAACACCGTGATTACATTGTGGAGACCACTGGACAGTAACACTTTCCACGTGCTCCTGTCACCTTGACGGGCCAAAGGCTCATTACTGACTCAGTGCAAAGATCTCACCGTCCAATTCAATCAGGCAGACTTCAGCCAATTCCCTGTCTAGGACCGCTATACAAATTCTTTTAAGTTAAGAATTTAGTTTTAGGATCAATCTATATGAGTTTTTCTTTCACTCTCATTAGCAGTAAGTGCAAAGAACCTCACAGGGAAACACTGGTATGATAATAAAAATAAATCAAAACGTTATCCTTACTGTAGCAGTTGGTGGGATCTTGAGTCCCATTGATGTTGCCGAAGTCGTCAATGGTTAGGAACCACTGTGTTCGGCTGAACAGCTGTCGGATGCGCACATCTCCCCCCTCCATGTAGTCGTAGTTCCTGGTGTGGCGCTCGTGTTTGGAACAGTTCATGATGGCGGCCATTTGCTCTGGAGTGCGGTCACCACAGGCGACACACACACTGCCAAACAGGAAGAGCATGTGCACGTACAGTCCCGAGAGCAGATTTGGAAGGTTCCATGTCAGCATCCATTTGCGCATTATAATACAATGCAGTGGGGATCCATGAACAACATACTGAAATGTGAGATAGAGATCTGCACGCTATCCCTCTGCCCCACGACCCCCCGACCCCTGACCCCTGACCTGCGCCCTTTCTGTTGTGACCTTGCGTGTCCCTCTCCTTGCAGTAGGGACTCCTAGTGGGACGCTGAGACAGGCTGTGAGTGGAGGAGACAGTCTGAAGTTGGCGGGGGTGAGGCTGGAGAATGGTCTGGAGACCGGATTATGAGTTGATGTGTCTCTTTAATCCTCACTGGCTGTGTGCGTTGGCTGCATCATCCTTTTGGCATCGTATAGTCCAAGAGGGGACGTCATAGTCCACTTCAAGAACTTCTGTACAGGATGCAACTGTGAAAAAGATAATTGGTTTAAGTAGGCCTGTGTGATTCCAGGTAATGCAGCAAAGATTATTAATTGTAAATTTGCAAGTTGAAATATTTTTCTATATTTTTTTTCTTGAAATATTTTCAAGGAAAATTTTAAGTCAATTCAAGAGAAATTCTCACATTAAAATTGTACACAATTGCATGTTAGAGCTCTTCTAAATTGGTGACATCTGACATCTTCTAAATATAGCTGACATCTGACAACAGGACATCTGTTTTTTCTCAGTTCATACTGAAATGTAATGTACTATTTTCCTAGCAGTAAATTAAAAGCTCCTTGGTATACTTTGAATTTATGTTTCCCTTGCATGAACACACAGCAGTGGAATATTTTAACAGTGCTCTTCAGTTAGCTTCACTTGTCTACAGTTCCCTCTGTGTCAGCATACACAAGTCCCACTAAATCCATGCTCCCATGCATGCACATGATCTCAAACAAACTTTAGCCTGCATTGTTTTTGCTGTAATAAAAAGCCCAGTAGAATAACTTACACGTGCTGTGAATGAAGACAGGAGCTGAAAGAGGTGTATTACCTTTCAATAAGCGTCTTAATTTGTAGACTCTTCAGCTGTAGAGCTGTAGACTCAGTTGTAAACTGAGCCTGGTAATGCTGGTAAGCTAAGCAGGAGCTGAGAGCTTCTGTCACTTCCCATGGATGTCTCCCTGACTCTGGCAGGCTGGCTCTGTGCATCTTCCACTGTTGTTGTGCACTCTGCTTAGATAAATGCCTCTTGCTGACCTCACTTGAGAGCAATTAGATCCTAGCCAGTCAGCTGTCCCTGGCTGAGATGCAGTGGAGAAACACCCTCTGCCTGCCTCTCATTGTCACTCGCCCACCAGACGTGAGAGGGAGCTATAAACTTTTAGAATAACAGGCTCTCCTTGGTATGCACTCCCAAATACTTTTCCAGCATTTGTATGCACACTCACTCTACAACTTACTATAACCCTCTCTCTTGCCCAAAAAACATCTTGCTCCTAAATACGTTTGTGCTGCACACACGAGTCTCACATGACTCACATTTATGGGGGATGGATAACATATTTGCTGTGATTACAAAGCTTAAAGAAATTTCTCCCCTATCATTTGAAATGTCACAACCAATTAGTGGTTGCACTTTGTTCCGTTGAATCATTGGTAAGGATTTATAGACTTAGGCCAAAAAACTTCAAAGAATCGTCTCAATTCACAGGCTTATTGAGAGTAATAGGGGGAAGCAATAAGTTACGGCTGGCAGGTATCCATCGAGGGGGAGAAAAACAGAAGACATAACTGCTCAGAAGTAGTCATCTCTGTGTCAGGGGTCGTGCACTCTTTCACTTTTTGTGTTTGTATTTAAACCCACAATTTATTGCCTTACATACCTGGCCTTTCCCTGGACTCACCACTTCAAAAGTTTATATGGGCTCTAATGACGCGCTCCCCTGGGGAGGTCAGGACTGCAGGCCTGAGAGAGAGAGACTTCTGGCTGCAGCAGGCCTCTCTCTCATCTGCTAAACTGGTGGTCGTAAAGGCCTGATCTATTAGGTGTCACTACGGCCTGTTCATCTGTCCCTTCTATCACCTCAGAGACAGTTTACACTCTGGTCTGTTGAATGGACGGACCAGGGGAACACCACGCAACATATCACTGCACACACCCTCTAGATAACAGATCCGAGCAGTACACACTATCACTGATGATGCCAAATAATACATTTCCAGTTTAACAATGCAATATAAATATAATTTATAATGAAATGAATATTTCTTTTTCTCTGATTAAAGAGGGAAAAAGTACATTTTTTTGGCAATATTTTATTTGAATTATGAAAAAAGTCTTAAAACAGGTGGAGTGCCGTGCATTAGATGGCCTTAGACTTTCATCAGAGTTACAGTGAAAGCTCTACCACTCCCATTATTACCCTCTCAAAGAAATTTGCATGTCTCAGAGTTTCGACCAATCAGATAACCTCTCAGGGCAGGGTCACTTCCCCTGCTGTCAGTCACATGCACGTGCCGACCATTTTAGTTGGTACAAGGGTGGGAGGTTACAGAGCGATGGATCAGTGGGAACATGGGAAGTACATGTTCGGGGACTGTTTCCAGTTATGTTTTCAAACTGCAACTGAATCCTAACTTGCCTGTGGTAACTTTTAAATCATGTGATGTAAAAATGTCAAGTCGTACGGTTACGTAGCTCGCCCGGTTTATTGAGAGGCCCAACAGTATCTGAGCATGCAGCTGGAAAACATCTTTAATAGTTGATTGCAGCAGTTAACTTTACTCTGCCTGGCTGCCTCATGTGCCTCGTTTTAGACCTTTTACAAGAGAACCCAGTTCACAGGTTAAGGATGCTGTCCTTGACCTCACACGATTACGGTACACGAGTCTGGCTCGGGGTGGCCTTGGCAGACTTCAGATGCAGTGGCGGTGAGCACAAACAGCATCATCATGACAATAACAAGACCGATTTTACGGGAAGTTTTACTTTCTTTTAAGCATCTTGTGTTTGTTTTGTGACTTTATCTCTTAAAAATGGTCAGGCTTATCCCTTGTGAACCTCATACAGACTTTACAACATGTCAGATTTGTAAACATCTAAAGAGCTCACCCTCGTCTTTTATAAAGAGAGGTGTTATTCAAGGCATTCACAGCTAAAGTAGTTCTAACAGTTTTACTTGTTAACTGTTAAAAATGCAATACAAAGGTCATAATATCGCTGCTTAGTGGTCTGTCAATTTTATTATTCTATTTTACCATCAGGGCTCCCAGACTGTGGACTGACTGGTCTGAGAAATTTACGTTTAAGTCACCTCTTAAAACATACTTTTAAAAGAATGGCTTTTGATCCTGCATCCTTTTAATCTGACAGTGTTTCAAAAGTTTTCTCTTGCTTTTTTCTTAACTGTTCTTATGTTTCCTCCCGTGAAGCGCTTTTTAAAGTCTGCTCTTACAGACATGCTATAAATAATGGTAATCATATTTTGTTGCTGCTGCAGCTGATGGTGATGGTGATTATGATGATGATGATTATTATTACTATTGCTATTTTTTCAGTGTTTGATAATAGAGTAAAAGTTTTAACACTGCAAGAACCTCTTCAGGCACTCCTGGAAACCAAACCTAGAAGCTGCACATGTGGCTTCAGTTGACACTTGCAAATAGATACATGATCGTGATTCAATTGTATGCGTGTGTGAGTGTGTGTGTGTGTGTGTGTGTGTGTGTGTGTGTGTGTGTGTGTGTGTGTGTGTCTCTCTCTCTCTCTCACACACACACACACACACA
>OMLF01012095.1:18121-29411 GCA_900302615.1 Holocentrus rufus
GTGAAAACAATTAAATACGGTAAATGCTACATGTCAAAACTCATGCCAGATAGAAAGTACAAGCTAAGGATCATCAACAGGGAGGTCTTTCTCTCTCTCTCTCTCTCTCTCTCTCTCTCTCTCTCTCTCTCTCCCATTCACATACCCACAGACACAGACCGCAGACCAGTCCGTTCCTTTTTGCATCTTGTCTATTATAATCAATCATCATGATGGCGAAAACAAGAAAAACTGTGGAAAATAACTGGGTTAGCGTTAGAGTTATCCTTTAACTTTAGCAATCTGCTGAAAAATCACAACAGAAATTAGAAACAACAAATCACATCACTGTTGTCATTTCACATCAGCCTGTGTTGCTCTGACCAGCCAGCTACAGGAGGCAATCTCAGGTGGTTCCTTCTTTCATCTTTCTCTTGTGCACGTTTCCTGGTTATCTGACAGACTATGAACCTCATTAACTATGCATTTTGTCAACCAATCAGATCATTCAATACAATTCAGTACTGTTTATTTGATACCACTATTTCCAGGAACACTACATTGAAACATACCATGGGTTTTGGAAATGAGACTGTACCTTTTATATGTGATTGGATGTGGCAAGTTCGGATTATAAAAGTTACATTGAAAGTGTACAGAAACTGTATTCAGAAAGATAATGCTCAGGGCAATCTTGTTTCTTTTAAGATTAATTTTTTGGCATTTCTGCTTTATTGGAAAGTTGCAGTAGAACGACCAGGAGAGACAGAGGAGAGAGACAAGATGATGTGCAGCAGAGGACCCAGGCTGTAATCAAACCCAGGCCGTGACAAGGACTCGGCCTTAATGGTACAAACTCTACCCACTGATCCACTGGGACGTCTCGGAACAATCTTTTGATTTCTTGACAAAGGCTCTCTGCATTAGAAAGAGCTGTTTCAATGAAAAGAAATATGTCACAGTGGATCGTCCCAAGAATTACTTTCCACTGAAGGGGCTACACTGCTGATTATCTCAACCTTTCTGCGTCATAATGTATAATGACACCTGTAAATCAGTAGACGTTGGAGTCACACAGCACAGCTACTCGATAGTAAGTTCAACATCATCGGACTGTCCAAATAAAATGTGATCATAATGACCCCGGACCTGGGTTAAATAATATTTGCAAATATTTGTTCTTGTTTTTCCGTGTTTGTTGCAGTGTTTGGTTTGTCCTGCTTAAAGAGCCAGATGGGTGGAGTTTTGTCACATGCAATGATATTTAGCACCGGGCCAAATGAATCCAATCAAAGGATTTTGTCTGAAAGCTGCCAAAGAGCTGTTCTGTTCATGATAACTTTCCCAACCCAAAACAGAATTGTTCTTAAAGGCAAACCCAACTCTAATGATACCTCACCCATCAACTGAAACAAAGTTCGAGAAGTATTTCAAATAATTGTTTGACCCGGGTCTGAGTGGGAGTTGGGGGTGTAATATTATATTACTGTGTCACATAAGACTGTCTTCTCAGAGACGGCTGTCACTGGTGTTGCCTTCCTCTGTGACACAAAACGCTTCCAGATGAGTCTCTCTCTCTCTCTCTCTCTCTCTCTCTCTCTCTCTCCATCACTCCTCTGTCCTACCTCTCTCTGTCTCTGTCTTGATGTCACCACTCTGCACAGCTGGTGCACAGGTTGTTTCACAATAATCATACGTTTCACCTCCTAAACAGCATGCTTATAAAAACGTTATGACAAATAACATGCTAATAAAATGCCATGGCTAATCTAGGCGCAGTGCTGCACATTTTAGTCTAATCATAAAAAAGTGTGTGGGATTAGGAACGGCAGGGTGCAGTGATAATAACACGGGCGAGGTTCAGACGCACCAAGCCTATTAATTTAATGAAAAGAGCCATGTGTAGGGCTTCACTGGGATAAATGGGGCACTTAATGAACCTGGCACCAGGAGAGGAGCTGGGGCCACAAAAGTGCTGTAGGCAGTGTGTCCAGGGTTGTTATTCTGGGGCTTGATCGCAGGGAGTGGGTTACAAGGTTATCAGCATAGTTATTAACTATGACGAGCATTTCTTTGAAATAAAGAGCTGAAAAAAAGAGCTGAAGTTACAGCAGCAACAGCAGATGCTCCAACTTGCATTGCTAGAAGATCTTATATGTAATTTCTTATAGCATCCATGCATATATTCATTCATATGTGTTTCTATTGAATATATAAATGTTAGTGTTTTATGTGAAATTTATCATGCAGCCTGTGAGTTTTTTATCCAGTAACATTTAACCAACTTGGATCGTTGCCACAAGCTTTTTTTTCTCAGGGTTCTCAAGGTTTTCTCAAAGTTTTGGGGGAAAAGGATTTGACAGCTATATGACTTGTGACTTTCAATGCCAATTTTAAATATGAACACATACATAGAGTATCATTGTTATCCATCTGGCAACTCAGAATTAGCTTACAACTCCAAAAATGTCACTCAAAGTGTGACAGGTGTCAGTCAACTCGAGGGAAATAAAATCCAGCATTAGTGCAGTAATAGCATAATGGCTGCATGCATGTGCACGCACACATACACACACACACACACACACACACATCTGAATTTTGGAATCCTTCTAGTTCTTCTCAGGAGACTTAGTCAAGCTAGGTCAAGTTGAATGGGAGCTTCTGTGAAGAGCCGTCCTCAGGTCATTCCACAGATTTTCAGTTGGATTCAAGTTTGTTCTTCGGCTGGACAACACATATAAATTGTTGGCCCAAGGTCTTTGGCTCTCTTTGCCTGTATTTAGTTCTTTTTGACTCTGTTTGCGTTTTCTGCCACACTAATTCTGTCCTTACTTCCCTACAATATCATTGCTGTAACCTTCTGTTCATACAAGTTACATCAAACTTTACAGTCGGTGGTCAGCTGCATCCAGCAATATCGTACAGTGTCGTGTGTGTGTGTGTGTGTGTGTGTGTGTGTGTACTGTAAATATGCAAAACATGACTTCTTGATTGTTTCTACAAAATGAAGTTTGTATCAACCCATGCAACTGCTGCACATAGACACAAACACTCTCACACACATGCAGATTATGTAACGATATCACAGCTTGACACCTTGGCTTGAGCAAAACTAAACTAATCTAATCCCTTGTCTTGTGTCACTCCAGCTAAACCCAGAACTGTGGAGGAGCAGAGCCAAAAACATCCTGAGGTCCACAACATGTAAGACAGACTGTACATCACAGCACTGACACCTGACAGCACCGTCCTGCACAACACTCACTCACTGTCTTAGTGCCATGCAGGACAATCTGGGTAAATGGGTAGAAGTTTATAACTGATTCCCAGCATCCAAAACAAGCATGTGCTCTGTACACACACACACTAATATATCTTTTTGTTTCATGACAGCTCATGGCACCACTGCGCATTTCTGCTCTCACTTTTCCCCCCAATGTATGACTGGAATTGTGCAACACGAATTGTGTGTAGCATTATGATCCAAAAATAAAATTTGTGACCTTAGAATTTCTGCAAAAACAAAAAACAAACAAAGTAAGTGAATCCTTTGTGAACCGCTTGAACGGAAAGACTGAGTTGTGATGTGGTTTGGGATCGTCACAGACACACAGAGAGCAGACGAGAGGCCAGAGAGGGAGAGGAGCAAGAGAAGAGAACCGGGACCCCTGACCAGCCAGTGACCGGGAGCACCTCCTGCCAGTCATAAGGTGGCTCTCGGAAGATGCACACACACACACTCTAATTAGCTGTTTCTTCGGTTTTGTGTAGTCACTGAACGTTGTAAGCGGACAGAAAGGACTCCTGATCAAAATAAATCCTCCTCCAGCGAAAAGGCCAAGTAAAATTCCTTTTGGGGCAGAGCTCGTTTTGGATCCATCCGAAGTCCTCCCTAATCTTCTCATAGCTACTGGCTTTAGTGGAGCCATAACCATAACACTGAGTCACTCAACTGTTCATTGGCTTCTGATAGGAATGTCTGTGTCATGTGTTATGACAGAACCTAACGAGAGCCAGTATTTTGTGTTTTATTTTCATAACCCTCATTACAAAAGGTTGACAAGTTCATGTACGCGCGAGTTCACCCACGCACACACACACGACCGGGAATTTATATGGTAACCATTTTTCAAAACATGGAGCAAAACAAATTTTTTTATCCGGTTTACATGATTTGCTTTCAGCGCCGAACATAATCTCAGTGGTATTTATATGTTTATTTGCATCCACCAGCTAGTCATTGCTCATGTCTGCTTGTTTGTGAACAGAGTTAAGATTAATAACATGAGGTTAACTCTATTCCTGTCTGAATATCCGACGTATGTGAATATGTTTGTGTGTGTATAATGCCCGCCAAGACTCATCCATATCTCTGTGATGGATCCATGTGGTTTTATTTCTGACATCGCTCTCTGTAGCTTTCAGATAACAATGATTTTTGGTTCTGTCTCGACTCCTTCTCTGTCTCATTGGGAGGATGAATGTCTTTTTAATGGTGAGGGTGGGAGACGCGGAGCTGGAGAACAGGAGCTGATGTTGGAGGGAGATCAGACACATTACGCCTCTGAATTCCTGATAGCAGCACAAGCGAGTCCACGAGCTGCTATCAACCAGACGCTCTCTCTCTCTTTTTCTGCATCTTTCTCTCCGTCTCTCTACCGCAGAGAGACTGGTCTTGAGCTCGGGCCTGTGTCTCCTTTGTGACTGGGCAGTTGTCTGTGTTATGGCATCACACCATCCCCCCCATTTCTCATTATTCCATCCACCTGGCGGAGCATTATTGTGGCAAGGTCACAGGTCGCAGTTTCTGAGTGTTTCATTAAAACACTCAATCGCCTGAGAAGCCAAGACTTCCCTGGGAGAGAGGAGATTATTGTAGAGAGACAGAGATAAATAAACAAGAGATGTTCGTGTGCAGAACAGGTGGTGTCAAGAAGAAAGTGCGTGATGCGTGTTGTGTATCCGTATATGTGTTTGGGTGTGTGCGTGTTGCCATCGTGTCAGATAGGGACCCATGTGAGAGGACCTGCATGCGAGGAGCCAGGCCACAGGCCAGAGGAAATAGCTTTTGTGAACAGTTATGTCCTGAACTGGCCTGGTTTATAACCAAAGGTGTGCCGCTGTCGTCTGCTCGAGCAAAACAAACGGCTGAACCCAGGAGGGCGACATGTGTTTCTGTTTACCTGTGACATCTGTTGTAAGGGAATTAGTCATAAAAAGCACTTGAAACATTTCCCTAACTGCTTAGTAACAATGCACGCATAATAAAGCGGTGTTAAAAACAGCCAACAAAATACACAGTATTTCTAATTTACCACAGGTTAAACACGCAATCAGGTATTTATTTATGCTTTTTATATAGTTCAACTATGGAGAACATCTGGGTCAATTATGGAAGGGAATTTGGTGCACTTGCATTCTAGCCCACCTGTGTCTTTCCCAGATCTGTTTCCTAAATTATTCTGGTGATAACTGTGTTATAACCAAATCAGAATTTAACAGTGACATGTGCCACTGAATTTCAAACACTGTTGCGTGGTTTGCCAAGTGAAAATAGATAGTTAAGTAGTGAAAAAGTAAAACCAGCAGTGGTTTTACTGTCTCAACTGGTCAATGTGTTTGTAATTTACTTATTTTTCATTACGTATTCTACATTACTACGTATGTCTGCAGATATTAATGAATTACTGCTTTAGCAATTACCTTTCCCCCTTAATCAAGGCCTTTGTTTTATAATTTCATTTAATAACACAAAACAGAAGATGATATTTTTCTATGATGTATAGACAGAGTGAGGCTCCTTTGTATTGCCTGCATGCTTTTTCCATTAGCCAAAGAAGACATTGCTCCCTACTTGAGAAGATGACAGGCTGGGAGGATGAAAACATTGAATAAACAGTTCTGGCCAAATGGAGGGATAGCATGCGTTTACAGATTAGTCCTTCCCACAGGGCGGAGGGGCCTGTTTCACAATGTGCTTTCACTCAGCCCATATCTAGAGTTGCGTGAGAGATTTCCATATCTCACACACTCTTGTAAATCACAATTGAACAGTAGTAACTCAGAGAATGAACTCCAAACACGTCTGCTTTCAATTTGGGCCCAGGGGTCCTGCCAAGGCTGGGGCAGGCGCAGAGACCACCCTTCAGTGCAGATTTACTGGCCTCATCACCTCGCAGGACTGCAGGACTGCCTGCCCCGCTCCCGTCACACACAGACACACACCTCACACCTTTACGGCTGGGGATGTGGAAGTTAGTGTGGGGTTGTGTGGTTTTGTGTGTGTTTTGTGTGTGTGTGTGTGTGCTGGGGAGAGAGAGAGCACAGAAGCATAATTTGTTGCAGAAATGATATTGCATGCAAATGTTTTCTTTGGATGCAAATGTGTTTTTCACTTTTAATTACTGAAAACTTGCATGCAATTTTCAAAGATAACACTTTTTTTCAAGTTCTTATTGACTTGATTATGAGATAGATTCGTTTGCTGCACATTGTCAGCCTCTCTTTGAAAGGGACATCTGCTTGGGTGAACACCAAACTCCATAGGCTCTTTACAATCACACATTTCATGCGAGCTACAGATTTATATTCTCTCTGTGCTCAGCTCCTGGCCTTACTCAGCAATTCGACACACTGGTTGACATCACAGATTAAATATTCCCAAGTTTATGGACTGTGGGATCCTATAATGTGGGATGTTTGCATGAATCACTTTGAAAGCTCATCAGTATAGGTTGCTGTGACTCCTATGCGGTCACGCCACTCACCTGCACCTTGGCAAAGACAGGAGAAGAGAAGTTTGCATCAAACTGTGTGCATGTTGAAGAGGGCGGTCGTGCTCTGAAAACAGACAGCGTGGTCTGTGCCATGTCCCTGGAGGTGACTGTGTTGTGGCGGTCTGCATGCCAGTGGCACAGCGTCGTGCCAGCATTTGTTTGTGGAGTCTCTCCTCTTCAAAGGGCTGCAGGAGCAGTTTGGTGGAGGAGAATGTGCAGATGGGTGTCGCTGTGGCAAAAGGGCATCGGCTGAATGCATAACATGATGTGCACACACTATGAAAGCAGGGTGACCTTGTGGATGGCCGATGGGGCAAAAATACTTCTTGCAAAATACTCGATTTATTACCTCTTGGCATGGTTTAAAAACATGCATTGAAGCACTGCAGCCAGTGATGCTCCTTATATTTGCCTTTCTTTCCACAGAATTGATCCCATTGCACAATAAATCATGACACTAACTACATCACTTGCCCATTACTTTAGCATTTCAACACACTCTGAAATATGTATGCATGCTTAAATGTTTGACTTTGTGAACTGGCAGCCTATTAATATATTCTACCTTTCGTGTGCTGACCTGACAGTGACAGACTGTCAGATGTGATGCAGAAGTTTGCAGCCATGTTGACCTGCTGAAATAATATTATGTTGCCTTTGAGTGCTTGTCGGAAATATTGAGCTCACATGTGCATAATAAACAAAGGGGTAAATATGACAGGGAGAGTCAGGATGTTCTATGATCCCAAAGAGGTCAAAGTTTTTATGGCCAGAGGACATGAAATCTTGTCATATATCACACCATACATAAAATCCTGGTTTCATTTTAAAGTATCTTGTAAGAAAAAAAATAGGCTACAATGGTACTTTACTCACCTATAACACTTTATTTTACATACTGTGAGAAGCAGGGCAGTGGGTGGAGTATCTGTGGGTCAGTTTGGGTCAAATTTCCAGGGCTTTTTTTTTTCCCAGTCCACCTACACTATGAAGCCACATTTCACAGGAAAAGTGGGGGCATATTTTGTTCTAACTGTCAAATTAATCATTTGACTTGTTTGAATTACAGAATTCCGGTCAGACTGAGAAAGACAGTGGGACTTGATCATCTCTCTTTGTTGAAGCAGGACAGTGCAATAGTAATATCCTGACGCATGTCCTGTCTGGCTGCAGGATGTGGGGCGTTTAAATTCATTCTGGGTGTTTCATAACCAGCCTGATGTGGCTTTCAACAAGCCCCAGACCTCAACTCCAGCAGAAATGCAGACTTTAGACTGAGAATGACCCAACTTTTAAAATTAGTTAATAGAAAATAGTCCCTTCTATCAGCAAGGCCTTAGAGGGATACACTGTCATTCATGTGATTAAAATAATGGCCAGTTAAAGAGCAAATGTCAGGATAATAAGAAATATTTCAAAAGCATTATGATATTCAATTTCTTTTTTTTTTTTTCTTTTTGTCAAGTGGACACACAATGCAATTATGAGCTGCCAGACAAAACATGGAGAGTGCCAGACCACAACAATTGTAAGACCAGAAAGAAAAGGAGGTTGGTAGAGTAAACAGAGTTCTGTGGTTATGAGGAACCACACAGCAAGGCCATGTGGGATGTGGGGGGACCTTGTCAAAGCGCCCAGAATCACATTAGTGCACTTAAGACTGTGGACAAAACCCCTTTTTTTTCAAATTTTATATAACCTGCAGCAACTAACCTCCTCATTACATAGAGCTGTCTGACAGGAGGAGTGTGTGCCCCTGCTCACACATGCAAAGGTTTGGTAAAGATGCATGACAACACATTTCCTAGAGAATCCCGCTCCCTCTAAAACTAATAACCGATTTCTCCATAGCTGACTGTATTACATAAAGACAGGCAGTAATAAAACAAACTCACGCTCTGTCTGCCTGGCCATTGAGGGATGGGAGTCTCACATGAAAAAGCGTGACAGAATTTTCTAGGAACCTGAATAATCAGCTTACATTGGAGCTAAGTAGGAACAGAGGGTGGTGGACACGTGTTTGCTTTCCATTTTCAGCTCTGGCACAGATTCAGGCCACCTTGAAGAATCTGAAAACCATTATCCAGGGCTGTTGGTCAAAAGTGCAGACTGTATAGGATATCACAGCGCTGTGCCGCACATAGAGACAGTGATGGGGGTGAAGACGGAGGGGGGGGGGCGCGGAGGTATCATGGATGGGATATCGTGCGAGAAGCGGAGAGTTGAGACTAACAGACGTTCAGCATGCCTTCCGCTCAGACATCTCAATTACAGCCAAACCCCTCCCTGTCATTCAAGTGGATATGTTTGGTTCCACAGAAACAAGGGCATCCTCGCAAAGTGACATAATTCAGAGCAGCCCTTCGTGCATGTGAAGTTACCTTCATGGCTTGTCTGACACACCACTTTTTGCATGCAACAGCAGTCTGAGGCCAGGTATCGACAGGCCTGCAGACAGACCTTCCCTCCTATTGTCTCTCTCTCTCTCTCTCTCTCTCACACACACACACAGTGCATGCATAAAGACAGGTCACGCACATGAAGACAACATCAATCGCTCGCTCTCATGGCTCTGAGCTGCCTGCTGACTGATTCCTCTTAAAAGGAGCCAAAGATAAAGATAGGCGTGCGTAAATGTAGGTCTGTGAGTGTGAGTGCATGTGTGCTGTTTTACTGTGTGGTTTCATTTGGATTGGCTACACAAATGTGTGCTTTTTTATGTGTCTGACTATTTGTTATGTGTGTGCAAAAGAGGGAAAAATATAGGGCCAAAATCCAGGAGGAGGAGGTCAAAGGCCCGACTGTCCTCTGCTCCTTCTGCTGCATCACTGTTACATTTATTTGGATGTTGCAACATCTCTGCAGTAAGCAGTGATAATAATCAATATCAGCGACATTCTTTCCAAATAGAAGCTACATACAGTATGATGTAAACGAAATACCAAAAAGTCATTACAATAAAATATTAAGCCAGTAAAACAAATAAAAGCCAAAGATTTGAGTATTAAAAAATAAAATAAAATGAAACAAGAAATAATGTAATTTCTCATAATCTATTTTTTTAAATTCATGACAGTTAATCTTTACCAGACAGCTGAAAGTGCGAGGAAAAAAATAGAGTGTGAGGAAGAAGATATGACAGCAAATGGCCGTTGGTGCACTCAAATTTATTATTAAACCTAAAGTTATTCCTGCAGATCTTGCAGATTTTCTTTCTATAAAAAGAAAGAACTTCATTTGTCATATAACGTTTTGTAATATTTGTTATTGATGCTTATTCTCTGGGTTATCATTATAGACATTTTGAAAACTCTTTTCAAAATAACTCTTTATTTTTATACTAATGTCTTTCAACAAATCCTCATAAGATCAGAATGATGGAGCACAGTGTTGAGTACCTCACTCTCTCACCGGCATGGCATTTAATTCCCTTTTCTGGGGTTACCAAAAAAAAAAAACTAATATTTGCTCTATAAGTATAAATAAAACAAATACAATTTAAATTAATTTTATAGCAAAATAATTTTTGCAAACATCAAGACGGTGAAAACTTTGTAGCATAAGTCTTGTTCGCTATTTAAAAGGTAAAATATGCAATACAGTTAAATTTAGTCTCGCCTCTCTCTGTGAGATCTAACTGTGATTAATGTTTCAAAGTTCAATTGATCATACTTTCTGGAAGTTCTCTGATATGTGAGATAATTGTATTCTCCAAGGAGAAGGAAAGGAGCCCAGAGTGATTTTAAGAAGCAAATTATCCTTCTTTAATGATAGCAGAAGGGGCCGATATCTTTTAAAATATTAGATCATTAAATGAGATCATCTTAAAGTAATCATCTGTTGACAGCAGTCATGACAGATCCTCAACAGTCTACCTCTAACTCTCACGCTAACACACTGATGTCATTGAAGCCTTCTCTCATTCCTCTAAAATGCTTTTTCTGTCTTTGGACGCTCTGAAAATAATAAACTTTTATTACGTTATGCTTCATTACACAGCGACTGATATAAAAGCAAAGGAAACAAGTAAATGATGTCTCTTGATCAAATGATTCACTGCCATGGACAAGAAAATTCATATCGCATCTGACAAGTGATGATCCCCCCCACCACCACCACTCCAAAAACCTAAATAAATAAATCAAGTGCTGAGCAGCCTCAAATATGTAAAATGTTTTTTTTTTTCATTTTTTCATGATCTGACCACCTGCAACTTGCTTGTGTCATGCTAGTGCCAGTTAAGGCATAAAGTAAATGAAAGCCAGACCTGTGCTTTGGGGTCTAGTGAAGAGTTGTAAGGGGGACGTGTAATGGGAAAGCAGCACACTCCCTCTCCACTGTACACAACAGTCATTAGGCAACCCATCTGCTCAACGCTCGCATGCTAAGCTGTAATTTTCAGATTCTGGTGTGTGTGTGTGTGTGTGTGTGTGTTTCTCTCTGTGTTTCATGGCAGTGGTGGCGGGCTGAAAGCAGAGGAGATGGTTGTGCATGTGTGCCTGTGTGTGTGTGTGTGTGTGTGCTATTATCTG
>OMLF01012099.1:8070-34053 GCA_900302615.1 Holocentrus rufus
ATCTCCAGGCAGCAATTTAGCGCTTTAGTTCCCCTGGCCACGCTGGCTGAGAAATTACGGCGCCAGGCCACTGGAGACGAAGACATTAAAGGAGGCTCCTCAGAGTGTCTCATTGGCTGCCAAGGAGAACCGGCCTGGCTTGGTGAAGAACACATTCTTCACTTGAAAGTAGGTGCTCATATACTCACTCATGTTAGCATAGTCTTACTTTGCACAACTGACATTTCATGGAGTGGAGTGAAAGAGTTCTTTTCGAAATGACTGGTGAATTTTAAAATTTGATCTTTTTGTATCATATCGTCCACCAAGATTTAGGCGTTGTTCAAATTCCATAACTGGAGTGAGATGAAACTTGTTTGGGGGCATTTTCTGTACAGTGCTAAAATTTGTAGTAGCTGTGTGGGCGATATCTGTGCCTGGAGGCTGTGGGCATAGCCTGAGTGACCGAGTAAGGTCACGCTTTTATAAGATCGCTCCCCTTGTTGCGTATGAGTTCTTTTTTTTTTTTTATCCCATAGAAACCGGTTGCTGGGATAAGGGAGATGCATCAGAAAGGTAAAAATAAGTTCAAAACAGACACTGTAAAAAGAAATTGCATAATACAGTAGTTGGAGATCAGAGACAAGTAAGACAGGATGCCTATAGGTCCTTAAAAAGTCCTAAAATGACTTGAATTCATTCACACACATTAGGTCTTTAAAGTTATTAAATAGTCTTAAATTTGAATTTATAAGGTATTAGATTCAACATCGACATTTTTCATCCATATATTTATTTTTTTGTCAAAATAATGCTAGCATCAGAGTCAACATATCTGCAGCTCTTTCTACTGACCTGCTACACTTAAAGTACTCGTTGGGAAAATGCTTATTGTAGAGGACACTGACCTCTGCACTGGACTGAATATGGTACTTACGCTCATACTTACTGTAATGCTTACACAAATGATTTGTCCAAAAGTCTTAGATTAAAAAAAATAAAAATAGAATTCTTAACAAGGTCTTTAAACATAATTTTACTCTTACTCTAATTTTACTTGCAGACACCGTGGTAAGATGTCTTCTCTCTCATGTAAAAATTGAGACATTTTGTAAACCACTGACTCAACAAATGTGATGGCAGGATGTTATGATAGAATTTCCTTGCTTTTTCTTTTTCTTTTTTTTTTTTTTTTTCCTATCGTGTATGGGTTAGATAGCTTAGTTAGCTTTCCAATAATATATTTTTTTAGACCAACACACACCAATTAAACTGCCCCAAATAAGCCACTATATACTAGAAGTGTCAGTTGGAAAAAAAACAACAATAAATAGTAATATAGTAATAAATAAATAACAAAAAAATAAATAATAAATAGTGACGATTAATAATGAACAAATGGTTGCAAACGTTTTCAGACATACCAAATGAAAGAGTGAAAATATATTTTATATTTTATATTAAGCTTACCAGCAGTGTGGAGTATTTTAAAGGCAGTTGTAAGTCTTTCCTTACAGAAGAAAAGGACAGTGGCATCTGGTGAAGCTCTGATCCTGACAGTGAAGACACATGATGGCAGGACGTGATCAAAGATAGGATAGCTTTACAGAACCATTGAAGTGACAAGTCATCCTTTTTTTCTACATTTTGCTACAGCTTTTATTTATTTATTTATTTATTTACTTACTATAAAACTCCAGAACCATTGAATATTAATGGCAAGATCAAACTTGCAGCATTTCCTTGCCATTGATTATGGCTAACAGCTTTCCAACAGCCAAGCCATATACTGACACATCCTCCCAGCCAATATTGCTCTTAATAGGCATCAAATGTCAAATAAAAGTCAAGGGAAAGAAAAGAAGTCAGAAAGAATAAATACTAAGTACAATAAAGGCATTGGAAATAAGAGCAGATAAAGGTTGTAGCTTACCTTTGAATATATTAGTTCAAGTGGATTGACTGCAGAAACAAAGTTGATTTTATATTCAAGGTTTTATATTACACTTTAATTTGAGTGAGTTTTACTAGTAAATTTACTTTAGATCAAATGAGGATTCATTCTCCCTATCAGTATTGTCACTGTTCCTAACTAAGGCAAAGGGAGGATTTAAAATGCTGAAGGATGTGTGATTTCTGTTTCGAGAGTTGTGGTACAGTTTAGTTTGGATCACCTGCACAAAGCCACACAGAAATATATTAACCACATACTGGCACGGCACATGTTGGCATTCACATATGTTGTGTTGAAAAATAGCACAAACAGTGTGTGTTGCCCCGAGCTAGACACGTCGTGAAGGTGTTGGACAGCTCTGTGCGTGCCGATTCAGGATTAAATAGAGGTGTAACATGTAAACAGAGGCGGGGAATCGACCAGAATTCTGTGCATTTGCAGGCAGCCGAACAATAAACATCCATAACAGCAAACAAAAACATCCATATTGTTAGTCAATCAATACAGAGATGCTTTGAAATGAGAACAATAGCCGTGGAACAGGCAGGCAGCTGTAGGGCTCTTCACTGATGCTGCTTTGTGGATAAACACTGAAAACTGCCTTCCATGTCAATCTCCTGGCTCTCCTTCATACCATTTACAGGCTGGATGATGTGGAATGCATTGTGTCTCTCTTTTCATACGAGTCTGTTGAGCACAAACTTGCATGTTGTTGTTTTAATTCTCTTCTGTAGCGGTATAGTGGCCCTGAACCTTGACCCCCTTACTATTGTATTTTCTGTAGTGTTGATCCAGGAGCTGAGGCTTAGTCTACTGCCACACTTGTAAGTCACTCTGGATAACAGCATCAGCAAAGTGACTGCTGTAAAAATGCAAATGGAGTGCCAGTCAAAGTTAGTGCTGTTTCAGTATTTTGAAAGTGGGGAGGGGAGGTGCTTTTATTTTAAGGCTAAATATATATATATATATATATATATATATATATATATTGTATATAAAATGTTCTTTGACAGAACAGTGCTAATCATGTTGTTAATGCCATGAAAAGTGACAATTGACAGATGAAACACAAGGCATATCGCGTGCGCTTGTGTGTGTGTGTGTTTGTGTGTGCGTGCGCGCATGTGTCCCTGGAGATACGCTGCACGTCTCTGATGGGAAAGTGCTCATCTCAGACTGCCACAAACCTTTCGTAGAACAAAGGATCAGTCCGCCAACTAAGCCTTGTTTATGACTTTCACATATTGCTGAGGCACAAATGAGAAAAATGAAAATATGAAAAAAAAAGAAAGCCCTCGCACTGAATATGTTTAGATGCCTAATAATCCAAGAATGATTTACTATGAGAGTTATTAATCCCTCTGCCAGACCAAATTCTCCTTCTAGGCTAGAATAACATTTCTTTCCCAATCTGACAAAAATTCAAAATGATTCTGGTTTTCGTGGCCAGGTTGGGCTGTTGTTATTTTGTTTTTTGGGTAGATCCATGTACAGCCAATTGCATAAATGTTAGCCCCTTAATTGTTTGATGTTCTTTGCTAAATAAGAAGGAATCACTAGGGAAATAGTTTTTCAAGTCTGCCCACTTGTTGGAAACAACTTACTGTGGACGCTGCAAAAAATTGAAATAGTTGCAACCGACTAATTAAATGCTGCAATAATCAAATGAATAACAGTGTGTTTCCATAACATCTGTTTAACGACCATGTCAACATTGTCTGACTGTTGCTATAGGCAACAGGCTGTTGCTAGCTACATGGCTGTGCTCATTTTGCAAAGAGGGACAGAATCTATCGCCATACTTATATAGAACTTATATAGTTTCCCGTCTATTATCACTGGTAGATTACCTCCATATTTGAGACAAACCAAAGTAATTTCCTCATCTATCTACTGATGCTACCACTGTCCAACATGACAGCAGCTGTCTGTCTGTCTGTCTGTCTGAAGTCAGAGGTCAAAGAACAACCAGTCATGTGATGAACTTCTGTGCACGTTTTTATTTGGCAGATGCATTTTTTTCTTTTTTTTTTTTCTTTTTTACCAAATAAGATGTTCATCCACCTCAAGCGAGAGCATACATTTTTAGTTGCATTTTGTGATTTTATTTGAGATTCGCTGTTTCCATCAGGAATTATGCATTGGATGTTTCAAAATACAGGAGTGTCTATAGGGTTCATACAAACACGGCTTATATAACAACTGCACGCTGTTGACAGCTGATACTCTTCAAACACAGCTAATGCAATCACTAGGTGTAAGAAAAATACAAAAGGTTTTAATTGCATACGGTTCAAAATGTGTACCTTGTTAGCAAACAGTTTTACTATCTGTAATTCCCACTTAGCTCTACCAAAAGGGTCTTAAAGGAAAGAGCTCCCAACAGCTAGCATTAGCTGTAACCAGTGGAATGCATTGCAGTAAATTGCATTCATTATGTGCTCGTGCAATGAATCCTGGGAGAGTTGCAGGGAGGGAGTTCAAAAAAATAAATGGGGCACTTGCATGCCAATGCTACTTACACCACATAAAAGCAATTCAGAATCCTTCCTGGCTTCCTTTCTTTTTTTTTTTTTTTTTTCTCTGCTCCTAAATGACAGCCTCCTTCCCTGCAATATGGGAGAGTTACAGCAGGTGCCATGCAGGAGTTTTTAAGACAAAGGGCAACATGTTATGGCACATTTTCCCCTCCCTTGCTTCACATTTTCCTTCATAGATGTCAGGGTGCATTTGTCACGCACGTAGCACTGACAAACAGCTCAACTTTTTTGCAATGCTAATGTAAACCTGTGGTACTAATGCTGTTCCTCGCTTGATTTTCTGCGGGTGACCTCTCTCCTCATTTTATAAAATCTCTGCCCCACCTCAGTGTGTATCCACAGACACCTAAACTGTCTCTGGCGTGTTTATAAAAGCTGAAATAATGGATATCAGCACAGATCTCTGTATTCATATTTCTATAGATCTTTCCCCCAGCATCTTCAAAGTAGGCTGAAAATAGAAAGCAAGACGGCTGAAGCCACACTGTTCTCCATTTCACTTTAAACAAACTCCTGTCTTTTTTTTTTTTTAGAAACTCTGACTTTGGGTTTATGAAAGACAGGAACATTATAAAATCTAATCGCTAGTAGACACATAACTTCAAGACAGTCGTGTGAAGAGACAAGAGCCTCATGGGATTCAGCTCCAACTCTGCAGACTTGAGATGGAGCTTTGAGTCTGTTCAAGTCTGTGATACCATTATTAAAATTAGGATGGGGTAAGGCTTTATAAAAGAGGGGTCCAACAGGGTTGCTGCTTAACACCTTTGTCAGATAGCTGGGGCTCTTGGGTAATTTCATTTGAATTGTAATTACACTGTTTAATTACAAAAAAAAATCATATTTTTTTCCACACACAATATTCTCATGTCAATTAATTAAGCTTGCATGTTTATCTCTAATCCACTGTGAAAAGCAGTGAGCCGCCTTGGTAAATCCCTAAAATTTTGCTGCTGAACACAACTTTTGAGAGCAAGAGGACATAACTCTGTACAGCCGAAACTGCCGTGTCAGCATTTTTTTTTTTTTTTAACTCAAAATCCAGATTATTCTAACCAAAGGTGACTGCCCCTGCATCTGCTGCCCCTGCAATTAATGAGATAGGTCTCAAGAGTCTCTGAGGCAGATCCCTAGATAGAGCTGTCCACTTTATCTTAGCCTACAAGGAAACGTTGCAGCACAGACAGTGATTTAGTGCCTGGGCTTCCTAGAAAGGTCACAGCTTCCTGTACCACACCACAGGACCTCCCCTACTGTATCCACCAAAGACTAATGGGGGCTAGCTCTACATGCTCCAAAAGTAACATTAACATTTTTCTTTCCTGACATGCTTAAAAAAATGTTCAAACTTTATTTTTCTTCATTCTGACATGTTATAGTCCAGTCTGTGAAGGCATCATTTGGATCTAAGCATTTAAGTCATCTTCAAAAAATAAAATAATCTGTATTTGTTTTGTGGTGTCTCTCATTTTGTATGACTAAGTGCTGCTTTTTTAAAATGGTGGATATCTGGAGCAAAACTCTGTCACACTCCAAAAACCAAAGTCATTTCATCTCTTCATTGTCATTAATATTCATTGTCTTAAATCTTGCTTTTCTTCAAGTGAAAAAAAATCTCCCAGTGGGATGAGATAATCCCACTTGTTTTCAACTTGTTTTACTTAGATCAAGCCTGATTTTCTTTATAGTAGTAGGCTGATCTGCCTTTTTCTGCCTTATTATTTATCTAAAAATTCCCAAAACATGTGAAACTGCATTGAAAACAAGTGGGAATATCCCATCCCACATGGCAGATTTGTTTCACAAGATAGTAAGACTAAATGTGAAACTAAGTGACTTATTAAGATTACCTTTTTTATGCAATGTACATACGTGACATTTGGTGTTCATGTACTCCAAACATTTAATATTGTATTCAGTATTCATTTAGAAAAGTTTGGCCAATGGGTCGGTCAAGATAATTTAGCTTATTTCCAATCAAGCGTAGCTTCATTCTCCATGCTTATCTTGAATTTGTGATGAAAAGGCGTGAGAAACTCAAAAGCCTGTTGCATTTGCTGCTGAACTCTCACATCATCACTCCAAACAAAATATCCATTTCCACTGTGTGGCCAGGCGGTCGGAGAGCAGCATTTCTCGTGCACCTGGATCATTTACTCCCTGAGCTTGGTTCACTTGGGCAGGTGGGAACCACGCCATCGGAGCTCAGGTGTCACTGTGATGAGACTTTCGGTCCTCCTGCAAGAAACTATGAAGTCCATTGTGGTGAGATCATGATCTGAACCAACAATATAAGAAACAACACCAAAATGCAAAGTTTTGTGGGCATAAGGACATTGTTGATACCTGATTTTCAGCAGTTTATCTTGCTTTGAAAGCCAGGTGTAACTAAACTGACGCTCATATTCAGCTATGTGTAAGTTTACAGCATCTGGCATCTGATCTTGATCTTTCTAAATTGGAAGTGAAGTGGTCTCTGCAGTGGTTTAAACCTCCAGACTTTAGTGTATCACTGTCTTTAAACATGTCACCACCTCCAGTATATCTAACCATCCACTATCAGAACTGAATGTGTTACAAACCTCAGCGTACAGAAAGGCCTCTGTTTTGGCTCAGTAATCCTTTATAACAGAGTTTGTGGTCAGCTTTTGCTAGTCTGCCCAGGTTGCAAAACATGGCTGGTTTAGCTGCAATCCAGCCAGGTTTAGCGAAGTTCTTCAGACATTGAGGACGGCTGGCTTTGAACCACACAGGCCTCAGCGTGGCTAATCCCTACCCTGTTGAGACAGTGAATTGGCCCTTTTTTTATCAGCTTACTTCCTCTAGAGAGTTGGATTCTAATAGTAAAAATGTACTGTATATATCACCTCACGGTAGTAGACCATTTTTTCAGGTCAGATAAGGACACATGATTGACAGCTCCTCCTAACTACCCAATCTAACACTGCTGCTAATAACAAGACTGAAGAGCCTGAACGTGCGGAGATTCAGATATTGTAAATACTGAGACAGACGTCCTTGTTCAGCTCAGATGGTTACTGAATGGTGAATTACCCAGTAGAGGTTCTGGCTCCTGCTATAGGCTTCAGCACAGTCCAGCAGGGCCCTCATTTTCTATCTAAAATACATCATGGAGGCCATAAACTTTATAAACATTCCATTCCATTTGCCCAAGGCTGTCTGGTCTCATGTCCCATTGTATTAGACCTGACAAAGTTTTTTCCCCAAGATCTGAAGTCTTTTAGTCTGAGGAACAATTAGAACTTGCTTTTAAATCTCATGTAACCTTGTCAGCAAACTCAAACAAATGACTGTCTAGTTTCATAGAAATAAGAACAACTTTCCGAAACACTGCAGAAACAGAATCATTCAAGCAGTCTTCTTGTCAGTCCTGGATTAGGGAGATATAATCTATAGGCATGGGGCTGCCACTACCTTAGATCTTCTTGAGTCTGTATAGCACTCTGCAATCGGATTTGTCACTGGGAACAAATATGGTACTCATCATTGCACTCTCTACCACAATATTGGTTGGTCAGCCCTCTCAGAGAGGTGTGAACTGCACTGGTTTGTGTATAAAGCCATTAGTGGTGACCTTCCTGAAAACCTATCTGCAAACATGTCATCACAATACCCATGTCACCATGTACCTGTTTTAACTGAATATATGAGTGTATGTTTGTATGTATTTATCTCTGTTTGCCTTTCTGTCTGCCCATTGTAACTATTTCTATATGTATGGCATTTTTATTCTTCTTGTCTCTATATTGATAACACTGCAAATAAGGGTGACCTCAATGTTTTTCAAGAATAAATAAAAATAAAGGATTCTGTTTTGTCTGACATCTGAGAACTGAAGCTGAGGTCTGAGGATGTCCTAAAATGTACACTGTAGTTCAGACTATTAGATCCAAGTGTGGAAAAAGCCCAGGAAAAATGCCATCACTACTCCTACAAGATCCTGTGGACTTTATATATATATATTGCAACAGTTCCACCTACAAACAAGATATGAATAAAACCACTGCATACAAATTAATAAAACAAACTGTAGGCCTACAGCTGGAAACTAGTGAATTAACAGATAATAAGGACTTTTCCCAGGGCAACTTACAGACTGGCAGAACCACTGTTTTCCATATTTTATCAGAGATGTAATAAATGTTTGTAGCACTTCCAGGCCATTTGCCCACTGTGTCTATAAAAGAAGAATCCTTTGAAGTACCAGGTAGCTTACATTAATTGACTGTAGTCCTCAATTATGAATGAACTTTCATGTTGCATATTCAGTGTGCTGATTTTTTTTTTTCATAGGAGTCCCGACGGTGAATGATGCACAGATTGCACCCATATTCCATCACTACAGTCCTGGGAAATATGAGGCAACTTAGCAACTTAAAAAAAATAAAAAATAGACTAAATTCCATGACACAATATTGTATCAAAGAAAAGTATGAACTCTTTACACATTTTACGTCTGTAATTTTCCTCCAACAATGTAGCCTTAATAGCAGAAACACTATTGCTTTTCACTCTTTGTATTGCTCATAATTAGTGCGCCTATTCAGAATAAGAGTTTGCTGTTCTTGAGATAAGGACATAATTTTACTGATAAATTTTCATCTCATTCTTCTCACTTCACTTCATCTGAAATTGTTGAAATTGTTAACAGCATTTTCATAAAATCCCCAATTGTTCATTGTCTAATTTATTGCTTTTTTTATTTCTTCTACTTTTTTATTGTGCAGTTTTATATTCTATATGTGTGTACTTATATTCTATTTCACGATCCCTCCTGAATCATAGACCTACTGCTTTTGCCACTGCAGCATAATTTCCCCACAGTGATCAATAAAAGTCTTCCTTAAATACACTGCTGTGGGTCTTTTACCTCTTGCATGGGATTTGGCTATTTGTTACAAACCCTTCCCCTTTTGTGTGTTCACAGCTGCAGTGCTAAATCCTGGGATAACAGATCAGGTTGATAACTACCTTCATGACACTGGTTATCTGGGACCAGTCAAGAAATACAGAGAAATTATGTGGACACGTCCTTTGTTTGTTGTTCTTAGTGTAGGTCTTGTTGCTTGAAAAGGAAATTTGTTGTGGCTGTAACTGTTAGATTTGTTTCTGATTTTAAATTTACACAGCACAGTAAACTGTCCTGTCTTTAGCCCTACTAAAGGTAGGTGTTGTAGCTGAAAAAGAGCAAGCTCAAGCAGTCGTTTTTTTTTTTTTGTCTGTTTTTTTAGCTAGCTGACAATCAAGCAACCGCCCTTGATGTTAAAATACAAGTATGAGCCACTACTAAGTCCTATTAGTGAATCTTCAGGCAGAGTCGGCCTTAAGCATCTGGGGGCTAATGTGCGGCCCTACCCCACATGAGCTCCTGAGAAAGAGGAAAAAAAGTGAGGATTCAAGTTTGTTTCCATACATAATGGTACATTTTCAGACTTCAACTTAAATGCATTATGTGCACTTTCAGCATCACTAACAGATCAACATAGAAATAATCCAAACAATTCCCTTAATTAAAAACTAAAGCAATGACATTTTTGCTTTGGGATGAGGAAAAGGCTCACTACTAGTCTGCACTGAAGAGCACGGTGTTATGTATCAACTGACATAAAAACAGCTTTAAACAGTTCTCTCAAATTACACTAACAAAACCAACCAGTGCCATATTTTGTTTGGGGATGAAAAAGTCTGACACACTTCTAGTTTACCATGAATTGCACTACAGGCTCTTTCAGCACCATGGACAGCTCATGTCAGGTCTGGAGAGCGAAAAGGAGAGCGAGAGACAGAGGGGGAGCAAGCAGGAGACAGAAATTACAACTGGTGGAAAAATAATAAGTGGGTTGCCACATACACACATTCAGTGCATATCCTTGAGTGCTGACAGTGCTCTAGTTGACACCGTTAGTAGTGATTGTAGTGAAAGAAATTACCCACCTACCGTAAACTGGGGCCCTGCGGCAGGGCGGGGCCTATTTCAATTGAAACAGGTGAAACATATAGCTAAGGCCGCCTCTGTCAGATCAGATGTGTTTACAGCAAAACAGTGACATTCTTTGTAACCAAAATTCAGCTCTTGGGACCATGTAACCCTGTCTGAGACAAGGCTCGCATCCTCTCTGTTCCCAAATTTTAGACACCAGGGAAAGCACTTCCACCTGAGAGTTCGCAAACTCTGGGGGAAAAAAAATAGTTTTCAACAATATAGCAACCCAATTTAATTTCTCCACGATATCAAAAATCTCAAACCACTTCAGCAATTGTGCTTCCAACATTTATTAAGCGTGTTGGCATGCCTGCCCACAACATATGCTAACAGTTTATTGTACCATCATGGCCAGCTGCTTGCCTCGTAGATAAGGACAACTCGCCCAGCAGACAAATGGCCAGAGGAGGCTGTTTTTGTTGTCATCCACCTGCAAGATGCATGGAAATATGTTGAATACCGCTGTGAGTAATATATTCTTGTTTGAATCCCTTCAGCAACTGAGAAGGTGGATCTAGTATCTAGTAAAGCATGCTACAGAACTACTGATTTTAGACGGTTAATGTGGTAATGGTGTCTTTTCACTGACTTGTGAGATTGAGACAATGATAATTACCTAGATATGGTTAGCGAGCAAAAACATTCTCTAAACAAGAAATTGATCCATCAGTTTCAAAATAATCAGCCCCAGTCCAAAACTGCACAAAAATGAACTGTCTCAATTCTGTTGAGATTGCTGAGTTGCTTAAAAAGTCGTCAGGTGTTCACAGCCACTGCTGCCGAACTGCAATGGACCTCCAATATGGATGCCAGAGGGTGTGCTACAACACCTGAGAGCCCTCTGTACAAACCCACCAGCACATTAATGATTGATAGGATCACACATCTGCAAAAACACCTGATTAGTACTCAAAGCTACACCTGCAATGCTGGCTCTACATTGTAATTATTAATAAATAATAGACATTCATTATTGGTAGGAGGTTGTCTTAGCTAGTACCAGAAAAAAAAAGACAGAAATTGAACACCCATAATAAAACCACAAATTACATGTTTGCACAGCAGTCAGAATAACCTCTCCATGGACTTCAAGACAATAGAAAAAGATTGCCTAAGGGCTCAGTTACTTCACGGAAACAAGGCTGGTTTCAGTATGCAGTGAAATGATTTTGCACACCAAAACTGCTGGAGTAATTTTACTCTAACGGATCAGTAAGATGTCAGCGCCACAGCGATAATGTGTCATTAACATTGACATTAAGCTTAGGCTGCTCCTCCACCGGCGGATGGTAGGAGTCGTGTTCATGACAGCAGGGAGGGTCAGTTCACTCCCTACACACTCATCAAGCCACTCACATCAGGCAATAAAATGAGGACAACTCTTGGGCTTTGAAGAGGAAAACACTCTCCGGAATGCTTTGCAATCCATTTACTGTAATGACTGCAATACACACACAACGTTAGACGAGAGTAATTCTACAGAGGCTAAACGAGGCTACTCACGGGGTGCTGGTAAGAAAGAGGCTTGATTGCAATGAGATTTTGGTTTTGCTTTGGGCTACGTGATCTACAATGCAAGCGCAGATGGTTGGTAGTGCTTGAAGTGTCATTTTAACCTTTTGAAACTCTTGGTGCCGGGTACTCCGAACAGTCCCCTTTCACCAACACCTTCTCACAGCTACATCCGCACTTCTTAAGAAGTAAAAGGAAAAAAAAACACCAAGATATGGTCATATTCCATGAATCTGAAGCTTTGCCTTAATGAGGTGACCTTGAGGCTACATCAAAAGGTCCACAGCAATTGACCACTCCTGTTTTATCTCCATCTTTGATCGACTTCCATCGATCTCAGCTGCCTGTTAAATGAGCAGGGACGCCACTTATCCCCAGGCCTTTTTCATGGGATATAGATCAGTCATCAAGGGTCAGTCGAGATGGCCTCCCCGTGTGAACTGACTCAAGAGATAGAAAGGAAAGTGATAAAATGAGGTTGCTCCCCGCCTCTGCGCTTGGGCGGGAAAGACTTTCCTTCCAAAGGTGACAAGGTTCACACTTCGCCCGAGGAAAATCTTCCGGATTCGGCAGGGAGCTCTATTGACCCTCATTGAATATTTGACTTTTCGTAAATGAGGGGTGTCTTCAAAGGAAGCAAAAGGAACAGCAATCTTTACAGTGTCACATCATGTGACTGATGTCAATATCCTGCGTGTGTGTGTGTATCCAGTGTGTGTCTGTGTGTGTGTCTGTCAGTGTGTGTGCAAAATGTTGAGGTATTTGTTAATGCCAGAAGATGTGTGAGTGTGACCGTGAAGGTGTCTGCACTGAGCTGATAGTGCTCTTTGCTTGAGCTTGCGACAAAACTGCACAAAAGGATTTAAACTTTGATTCAGAGGCGCTAAGTTCCACCATTATCTAAAACCCAGAAGCACGCTTCACCACACACACACACACACACACACACACAACCTCGTCACATCCTGCCAATCGATGGGTCGAACTTTTCAAAGGGGCTCCCTGTGAAGACACACTCTTTTTCCTTCTCTCCATCGCTCTTTCTTCTCGCTCCCCTTTCTAGTCAACTGGAATTAGAGAGAAAAATACTCTTTCAAAAAAAAAAAAAATCCTCTGTTCTTTAAATGATTTGGAAACTGCAGTGAAACACCAGTAGCTGCGGCTGAACCTGGCTGGCATTATCTATTGGTGTCACAGGGTGCATGAAGGGCCGTCTGATGAAAAGCTCATGTATTGAAGTCGTCAAGTTGTCTGCAACTCGGAAAAAACAGCCTTCGTTTCAAATACACGGCCATCCGTTTCTCAAATCTGGGTTTTGAATGGGTGCCATGGTCACGAGAATCATGAAAGTTACTCAAACCATAAAAGACACTGTAAACATCATGAAGTAGATTGCTTAATTTGCACATTTTCCTGAACAGGCATATCATGCCTATTCAGAAACTTGTATTTCACATTTTGTACCGCACCATATTGAGGTACTGGCTCCTCGTTGGGTTGTTTGAATTGAATTTTAGTTCAACTAAAAAGTTGGAAATCACCAAGATTGGTGCTATGGTGTTTATCCACCGTGCGGTGCCCTGGAAACTGTGGGGGGTCTGGACATCAGAGTCTGTGTTTCCTCCTCCCAGGGTGTCCGTGGAGGGCCTCATTATCTGGCGTGAGACAGAAAATTTGGTGTATTTTGGTTCAACTCAGGAAAAAAAAAACACAGGAGGATCGTTAGTGAGGTGGGATCACAGCGCGGGTCAGAATCAAATGTGCTTCCTGTCAAGTCTGCATTTCTGAAAGGCATTAAATTCACAAACAGCAAAATGAAGGGGCAAAAATAACTTCCCTGCAAAAAAAAAGGAAAAAAAAAGAAGAAGAATTCTCTAAGCAGCGCTGACAGGCCAGGGCAGCTTCAGCGTCAGCGGTCAGATAATTGGGTACTCAGCATGAAAATAATATGGCTGGGATCAGGTACTGCATTTTCTTGGTCACACTTTGTCCTAGTTGTTGTTTACCAAGGAAGGGGCTGAACACCCTCCTGAGCTGTTATATTTTTCATCTGATGTGCAATACAGAGGATGTGAAACGAAGGCACTGCAGCATCCTTGTGAGTTACAACACTGAGGCTGCTGGTTTGAAAATAGAGTAGGTTTCATTCATAGTCAGTGGATCTCAGTGTAGATATGAAGTTCCACTCCAAAATGAGATACAGTGTATACTTACAGCAGGAATTATGTGATGCCAATAAATTACACATTCTTTGTAAAAATTATGTTTCCAAATAAAAATCACCAAAATGTTTTTACCCTACACTAACAAAAACAACAAACTTTTCCCCCCCCAGCTGTTGAGTTCATTTTAGTTCAGTTTTACTTACATTTTTGTTTAAACTTTATTTCATAATTTCAATTTATTTCTGGTTAATTCAGTGAGAAATCAACAAATTAGTCTGGACTTCTTGACTATAAAAGGACAGAATTATATGTGATAAGATTATTTGTATGTCTTTAGAAATAATTTCATTGGCTAATTCAAATTGAGCGTGTCGTCTTTTTATTTTGTGCTGTGTCACTCATTTCGTAAAACTAGGTGCCAGTTATTTCAATTAATGGTGAATATTTCTAACATTTCATACATGATCCGGCCATTCCAAGAGAAGTTAAAGCTACACACACCGATCCTGCTGAGCCATACGTTAACGCGACTCCCCTCAGACATGCCTCCAGGCATCTGTGAGTGGGTTGATGAAAAAGCAGTAGTATTGTGTGCTACCCAATGATACAGTATGGCAGTCTTATGGGAGGTCTTTCACGGTAATATGAATAGCTGTGACCTTTCTATGAAGCCCCAGCACTAAATCATTGTCTGTACACTATGTTTCTATATAAGCTAAGATAAAGTGGACAGCTCTCCCTCGGGATCTGCCTCAGCAGCTCTTGAGACCTATCTTATTAATTGCTGGGGCAGTGGACAGTCACCTCGACTCAACTGATTAAACTAATTGAAAGAGTAGAGGACCACAACAGTGCGAGGGATTTGGACATTTCAATGTGCCAAGTTTGTCTCCACCACTTTTAGTTCCAGCTTTGTTTTAACCTTTTTTTTTTTTAATCCCCATGAAGTTTTTTGCAGTGCAGTTTCGAATAATTGAACAGGTGAACCGATGCTAATTTGATAGTAGCGTGCAGCGTTCCTTAGCCAGGCTTTGCCCAACAATCTTCAAGTGTTGGAAATTGATGGCGCAGTTATCATTATGAAAATTTCAACAGTAATTTTAAAGACTCTTGCATATCTTTGCAGCCCAGGATGATAAAGGGATCAAGGCTAATTAGTTATATGGTTAATACCTCATGTGTAAAATGGCAATAGGCTACACTGGGATGCAACATTTGAGCAGCGGGCAAAGTGGAGACCCCCTCTGAGAATGAAAGTTCTTGTACAGCGTAATGCTCACTTGACGACTTCATTGTTCAGCGAGTGCGGTCTCAAACTGCTGCAGCACAAAACACTGCAATTCCAGCTTTCGATTACAGCAAAGTTTTAAGAACTAAGAGGCAAAGCAAGGACATGGACGAAACGGCTTTCATTAGAAGTCATTAGCCTTGATGGGTGTCTTCAATTGACTCTTAAAACCAGCCATAATGCGTCCTTTGAATCACATGCTGATGCACTGTAGCACAAGAGCGCTTGAGGAGAAAGAGAATATCTGGGCAGCTTTACAAACAGAAATGGGCCCATTTGCAGTGTACTCCACCTGAAATTAGGCCAGAAACTCATGTGTTTTTCTCAGCTGGGAGCTGTTGAAGAGATGTGCTTCGGGATCGTTTTAAGCGACTGCGCTGCATGCACTATTTGCCGTATTTTAGCAGCTATTTGAACTGCCTTTTGCATCACAGATGGAAAAACAGGAGTGTTCTCCCTGTCGCTGTCAAGGCCACTTTAAAGCTGGTGAGGTTCGCAGATCATGTAAAAAACAAACATTTGATGATCTGTCCTCAGAGGGACTCCTTTCAATTATTTTGGCAGCATCAGAAGAAGGAAGATGCCACACCGTCTATTCTCTGTCTGCGCTTAGAGATTGTTCTCATACTGCGTTGTCACACAGCCACCATGGCACATTTGAATTTCAAAGTTTGTTCCTCCCAAGGAAAGTTTTCAGAGTGACTTTCACAAAAAAGCTGTGAAAAGGTATCTTTTTTATTATTCAGTCATCAAATCTCAAGGGGAAATATTTGTCAGTGCCAATTTAGATTGAGTCCCTTCACATATGGCGCTTTAAAACAAGAGAGAGCTACTCAAGTGGGTCAGCAGCCCCAGAGAAAAAGATGTTTGAAATGGCACTGTGAAATTCTATAATGTTCAGAACACATTACCTTCTCTAGACTGTATGTATGGATTGGTGCATGCTATTTTCACTGTTACCATGTAATTTTTAAAAAAATGTTTAGCTTTGTTACAGTCTACCAATATTTTGTACGTTTGAAAAATGGTATTCAGCCAAAGAAAAATGCAAAACTCAGAAATAATAGGGGAGCACACACAAAAGGCAGTAAAAAGACAACCTATCCATGAGGGTTTTTTTATGTGTGACATGAAGTTACAGAATAAGACATCGCATAAGGCTGCAGGTACCTTTTGGTAAGTACAGTAGGTGCCACTCATCTCTTATGTTAAGTGAGTGTAAAGAAACCTGTTAAGACCGTGATTATAAAACGCTGGTGCTATAAGGAACTTCTCAAGAATCCCACCTCTTTCTGGAAAGAACTTGGGAACATCAGTGCCATTGTGTGCAGCGTCATGCCTCGTGGATCAGCCGTGAGCGATTCGTACCACCGCCTAAGAGCAACGCTTGCTGTAATTGCGAAAAAACAGCCCTGCATCCTCACACCATGAGACCCTATCGATTTTCAATTTATTCATTTCTCTGTTCCTGACATTCAGGCAGAGGAGCCGCAGAAGTGAAAGCACTCTCAGACCACGAATCCACGGGGAGACGCTCTGCTCTGAGCCGCGATGAACCCGGCGTGAGCGCACGGCCGTTTTCGGCCTGTGTTTGTTAGTGTATGCGAGGATGTGCGTGCCCTGGCTTCATCCGTCATGGTCTTTATGTTAAGGGCGATGACTCATGTTATGGCAAGGGGCAAGAGACAAACAATGCACAGGCTGGAGACCACCTGCTGAGCTAGAGAACAGGGTGAAGGGAGCCTGCTCTCCCTGACATCCGTCTCCGCACTGATTCATTATCGTCTTTAGATGAGCAAAAGGTTGCCGTCTGTGGATTCTGTGGAAAGAGCGTGTGATGCATTTGTCCGCCTACTATCCCCTCTAGGCTCGGCAACCCTTTCCTCCCTCGCTGCCAACCCTAAGCACTGTTATTTAGAGTGATGCATTTTCCTCTGCCTTCCTGCTGGAGTGGACACTCCATCACCTACACATACACACACACGGAGACACACAAATACACACGCTCACACACACAGACGGGAGACACACACACATACACAACCCGTATGCATGCACAGATACACACAGTCACACAAACATAGATGCTAACACAAACAGGCGCGCTAACGCAAACACACACATACACACCTCTGCCACTCTGTCTGTCGTGTCTGGCACAGGAATTGGAGCGGACACGTCACAGTATCCAGGGGCAGCAGATCCTCTCCTGTGCAGCAGAACTTTATTTTACACAGGCTGCTACTTTGCTGAGGCAAAAAGGCGAAGTTCTGCCACTCATCCTGCCTCTCCTTTTCCTCTTTTTTGCTGTCTTTCTGCTGCAACGTTGATACTGCAGCTGAAAGCTCTGATTTATTGTCCATGTGACACGGATGCAATAAAGAAGCTGCATGGAGTCACATTATTTCAGTCACAATCTGGACCGTACATATGTGGCACAAAATCGGATGCCGAGGCATAACTGTGATTTACATATGACTAGTACTGACCTTATGCAGTCTGCCCATTTTTGGTTGTTTTCGGTTGCTTCATACCATAGGTGTTAGCTAGTATGTCTGTTCTCATACATCCTACACAACGGCAACCGGACTTGCTTTAGGTTCTAGAAGTCTCTCGGAAGAAGCCTTTTGGATAGAAGACAAAATGTCTCCCTAAACGTTTAGCTAAACCAAGTCCAGTTGCCTTTTTATAGCACTTAGAAGATGTTAGCTAGCGTCACAATCACAAACGTGGAGGCTAACGAGACACAACAATTGAAAGAAAGCCAAATCTTAGACTTGATTGGTGTTTGAGAGGAATCATCAAAACCTGTCGGTGAAACCAAAAATGTACTTGAAATAGAGAGTAGGATAAATATGAATAGTCATACAAAAACTTCAAAGATGAGCAGCAGTTCAGAATTTGGCATGAAGGCCAGTGTATCTCTCTGTTCCACTATCTTGTTCTGTCCTTCATCCCTCCATTCTGTCCTTGTTGCGGATCCTCACCTTTTTGCTCAGCAGGCTCTTCCAGCCACATTGGCTCATCCGCATTACAGAATCTCTAGCTGCCAATGAGACGCTCTGAGGAACCTCCTTTAATGTCCCCGTCTCCAGCGGCCAAGCTCCGTAATTTCTCAGCCAGCGTGGCCAGGGGAACTAAAGCGCTAAATTGCTGTCTGGAGATACTCAGTGGCTCTTAAAAAGTCGGCTGCTGAAACGTTATCGTGGAGAACTGCGCAACCTAGTGCATATTTAATTCCTGGTTAATCAACAAGAGCGATAGTGCATATAAGCAGATTAGTCCGGTCCTATTCAGCCATAACAGGGCAGATCAATGTCCGTCTGTTTTGTTGGAGGAGATTACTGGCATGTGACTGCTCTTTAGCTTGTCTTTTGCTTGCCAGTGGGATAAGAGCTTGCTCCATACATTTCCATCCTACTCTGTACCACTATCTGCTCAAGTCTCAGATATGGCTGCAACCATTCGCCTGGCTGATGCACAGTGAGAGAATATTCCTTTGAATATATGAATATATATATCTCTTATAGGCCTTACTAAAATACCGTACTATATATGAAGTCTTGTCATGTGAGTTGTCCATATGTCTCCCCTCCACTGTAGCCAGACAAATTTGTCCACACCACTCTTGTGCAATATTTATAAAATAATTTTGATGCTGAATACACAGGATCTAATTAAACTGTCCCGTGTGTAGGTTAAATAGGGTTTGCGCCTATTCAGAAATCTGGTTTGGATATGATGAAAATGGGTGTATAATTCAGTGTCAGTTGTCTGCCTGAACCTCATAATTAAGCGCTTATGCTAGTTGGCATGTGACTTTATACTATTCAAGGGCTTACTCTGAACATCCAAGCCTCGGAGTCCCTTAGAGTTCAACTGTAACTCCCAAAGCCTCAGGGGTCCTCTGACCATGGAAAACACAGGATGAATTTGCGGAATGCTGCCAGCTCTTTTTTTTTTTTTTTTTTTTTTTTTTTTTTTTTATCCCATAAAAAGACCATCATGTTTTAGACATAAAAAATACCTTAAGTGGTATGATGCTACTCCTCGGAGACTACAACTGGCAGATGAGGTGCAATATGCAAGAATATGATTAAAACCAAAGCAAGTAGCTGGGGTCAGAAGTCTTTTCACTTGGCAACTGAATATTCATCAATTTCACCCTTAAACCGTGCAATGATTAATTGAACCTCCAGTGTGATTAAAATATGAATGAGTTTCTTTCAAAGCCTAAACTCTCAGGGACGGCACATCCAAATTGAGCAGTTCATGTTTAATGCATGAACCACTTATTGGTTTATCTTGGTGAGACCACTTTCTGCTGCCAGGTATTCTTTTCTTTCCGGCAGCCTCTCACTGGCCTTCATGAACATATAGGTTTCATATCTCTGACGACAGACAGAGAGTTTGTTTCCGACGCACATTCAAGCATTCAAAGAGTCAGTGTTGTCACTGTTTAGGTCAGCGACTTTACTTGATGTTTGTTCTCATTTTCTCTTTTTTATTTTTTATTTTTTTTGGAAATAACATAAAAAAAGCACAGGAGTCAGTGGTGCTAATGCAGGAAATGGTGTAGTGAGTGCCATTTTATGAGAACATAGATATTCCTTCATTGCCCTGGGCGTTGTGTCTCGGCCCAGTTGTGCAGCCAACCAACCTGTGGTTCTGACCCACTTTCTGGCCTCATCCGTCACACTGAGAGTTCTGGAGACTCTGATTCATTTCCCGTGAATCCCATTTATTCCTCCCAGGCCGTTATGTCATCATTACAGACTTACCTGTTCCATCGTCCTGCAAGCAGCCTGGCTGCATTTGAATATTTCATTATGGCATGATAATACCTTAAATATGCCATAGGATATGATTTATACAGGTCACGGACGATGTTCACACATTTCTCTACCAGAGTATAATTGCCGCAGGCTGCGATCAGTGACCTGACATGCGAATGTAGCTTTGTATGATGAATTATCAACGGTTAGGAAAGGGGAGCTTTACCGTGCTGAGTGTGCCTACAACATAACTCATATGCTTTTTACAGATGGTTGGTCAAGCAACAGGGGGACATCTTAGCATTTCCACTTTTCAAACCTGCAAGCTTTGTTTCATTGACTGGTTTCGCAGCAGAAATTTGTTTGGAGGATGTAGAAATGGGTCTCGAGTTTAATTTTTCCTCCCTCTCCAAATTGATTAGCAGATCAGGGGGCTAATTCAGCCCGTAAGGAGTTACACTAAGACAGAGACTCCCCGAGAGACCCTGAGGAAGTCATCCATAAACCACACATCACCCAGCGGTTAGCCAGCCTGTCCTCCCGCTCTGTACACATCAACTGTAGCCTGCTGTGAGAAGAAATGGCCTTGGAAGTAAATGAATACACTTTACCTCCAAAAAAAAAAGGAGAAAAAGGAAGGAAAAATGAAAAGTAACACATAATGAGCAAAATCCAATTAAATGTTTCATCTGGTTGCTTGAAAGAGGAGCCATTTGTTGAATACACAGCTTTCTGTGCAATTTTGCAACATTTCTCAAGTTTCTCATTTACTTCGATGGAAAACTAGGAAATTGATTTCACCTTCATTAATAATAGAGGCTTTGGATATTTGAGTGTGAGCATACAAGTTCTTACAAATTTCTTACATTTGTATTTCTCTTTTAACCGGTAAAATACTATTGTGCAGCTCCAGCTTCATGGCTGTTAAAGATGTATTACAAGTGCATGTGACTGCAAGCTTACTGGTTTGAATCCCACATGTCTGAGAAAACCGTTTGTGGGAAAAGTGAAGAGAAATGCTCGCCCATCTCTACATTTCTGTGGTAACACACTGAATCCCCAACAGCTCCAGTAAATCTGCTCAGTGGCCAACAGACTGTGGTTGTACTGTAGATGTGTATAACTGTGAGTTTGAAGCATTTGTGTTGGGAATGAGGGGCACAGGTGAAAGCAGTAGGCCTGGAGGCTGATTTATTAGTGGAAATGTAAGCAGGAAGTGTTACTCTATCGATGCATGGCGGGAAGCCCCTGTGCCAGTGGTGAGGGGGGAAAGTGCTGTCTGTGTGTGTGGAGGTCGCTGTGCAGAGGGTTGGAGCAGGGAGGCAACACAAGCGGAAAGGCTGGTAGTACTGGGGTTGGGTTTAAGATGGTCATTGCACTCTGGAGGGCATAGGCAGAAGTCATCATCAGTGCATAATCCTACCTTGCCCTTTGACTGCCAGAGACTTTGCTTGTATGGCACGGATGAGGCTTGATCATCTGCTGCCAAAAGTGTTTCTTTCAGTCTCAATTTCCTCTGGGCAAAGCAGCTGCGGAGCTTGGGAGTGGTGGAGTGATGCTGAGAGGACATACCAAAAACCAGTCCACCATCTCTGCTGATGTGCTTGACCTCCTGCTGCAGGAACACCGGCTCTGTCCACTTCTGGAGCATATTTACACGGTAGATCTGTTCGGTCCACTGGCTCAACCCGTTCCACCATCTTCCAACACTTGAATCGATACTCCTAGCTGGAACTCCCTGGGTTGGGTCAGGCAGTTGTAGGACCTCTGCTGGGCATGCTGGGCTTCACGCAGGATATCACGTGGTTGATTCATCACTCCAGATGGACATCTTCATAGATGCACATGGTGGGGACGAAAACCTTTTGGTCGTCGAAGGAGCTGCATCACCTTGGTCTAAGCTGATGCCCTCGGCTAATACCTTTACACGTGAAAGCTTGTTGTAGTCATGGGCCTCAGCTGGGAATAAGGAATAGTTGGCACACTGGGAAACCCCGGTTAGGAAGGGCGTGAGGATTTGTGCCCATCCAGCCACACTGCTTTCCCTGAAGAGGAAGGAAGAAGTGTTTGTCTCCGCGCAGGGTAGGAGCAGGGAAGCAAGGCAAGCAGATGAGGGTTTGGTCTGGGCTCTGGCGGTCGGAGACTCTGTCACTGTGCACTGGAGGGGAGAGGCAAAAGGCACCATGAGTAATGCACCGTGCATAATCCTACCTTGCCCTCCAGCTGCCAGAGTCTCTGCTTTTATGGCAGCGGTGATGGACATCAGGTGTGCCCCATCATCCGCCGCCAGCTATGTTTCTTTTGGTCTCCCATCTCGCGTTGGTCGAGCCGCCGTGCATCCTGGGAGTCGACGAATGATGTCTCCGGTGCAGCTTAGCTGTCACACAGGCCAATGCTATAACAAAAGAGCATGCATATTCAATTTAACCTTGATAGAGTTTTTAAAAACGAAACACCAGAGACTTTTGAATAATTGAATTCAGAAAAAATGTAGAACCTCAAATACAATCAAATCTATATGTTATACAAATTTTAAATATTACAACCAAGTGCTCTACCTCAGTAATTTGCTCTGTAACAGCATTAGATTTGCATTAGTGTATGATAGTGCACGGCTCTGTTTAAACTTCAAAGACAGGCTCCCTTGCTGGTTGCTCATTCACCAGCGCTATTGTTTTAAAATTAATGGCCAAATCTCACAGAAAGCAGGTATACGGCGATGACATTCAAAACCTTTCTCAAGAAGATTTAACAGGATACACGGCTGCTGATGAACATGCTGGCTATTCTGACATTTTGTTTACAAGACACTCTGGGTCAGGTTGGTCTAAGTGAGGTTTTTGCGAGTGAAAATCAAACCGCTGCTTCCAATCAAAGTATCAGATGATTAAAGGGAACGATTCCCTATTGATTTCCTGTTGGAGGCACTCAGGGATATGTTTTGTTTATTACCATCCTGCAAATCAGTGGAGCACAGCAGGAAGAGAGAGCAATTATAAATGCAAATTCCCAGTAAGTGCCTGGAAGGTATGTTGAAAGGTCCTCCGAAGGATATAATTACAGCCTGGCTTGATTACATTTAAATGGAGACGAGGAGGAAATATTCGTGAATTATTCAAGCAAATGAAAAACACCCTAAAAGCATGCGAGAGGCGTGAACTGATTCCAGCCTGATGTGATTCAAGATCTGCTTTCACCCAGGAGATTGACTTCACAGGGGACTAAATAGAAAAATGCTGTTTTGTTTGCCTGCTTATGGCATCACCATGACTTCTTTGAAAACACTTGCTATTCCTCGTCAAATTCCTAAGTCCACTTCATGAAATTTATAACTGTTATTTCCACTTAATGATACAGAGAATGGTGATTGCGTGTGGCCAGTGGACCACATTATACAATTTTTATTACCGCCCTCTCACTGTAGCTGAAATTAATGTGGAGTGGAGTCATTGATTAAACTGCAGTCTAACTGGTCAGATGTCACCGTCAACTCTGCACCAGTCTCTTGAGCGAGTGAATGAATGCGGTGAGGTGGGGAAGCCTGTAAGATAAGCATGTGTTTTGTAGTCAGGCAGCAATTTGATTTTCAGGTATAATCATAGTCACCTATTGCACAGAAACAGTGTCATGTGTTCACTCTATTCCAAGAGATTGTTCATCTCATGCATAAGGCTGGGAAGGGGGAAAAATCATAATCAAAACTCATTTAACCTCGCATTCAATCAGCCCGTTTGTTTGTTTCCGTGCAGTTTTAGCTATTGCAAAAAATGAAAAAGCAAGTGTTATCTTGAAATAGATAGATCTATTTGTCTAAGTGATGTTTTCTCTGGATTCAAGAAAATTCTTGCAAGTTTCAAAGGATTACAAAGAAAGATGGAATGACTTGCTAAGGGGTGTAAATCCAGGGTCATAACACGTTAAGCCTTAATACCCCATCACACAGAAAGAATGGCTATGATCACCCCTTCGAGCCAAGGAAAAACCACAGTGGCCCCTCTTTAATACCCATTTTCCTTTGAGACTGTCACCAATGTTGACAGACGAATCAAAGCTATGTTTCAAAGTGGTTCCACTGCCCTGAGGAAATTCAATTAGAGAGAAAAAGCCACCTTCCAGTTATATTCCGGCTAGAGATAGCGGTCTTTAATTCCAGCACTTCACTAGTGCTCAACAAAAGGAGGCGTCCAACATGGACGAGGAAGTGGAAAGATTAATCTCTATGACTCGGTGACCCATTTGGAATAGTCTGTCTGTGTGTGACTGAAGAAATCGGTGTGACCTTTGGTGTAACGGTATGAATGCAGATAATGATTCTCAGCAGGGAGCCTGGAGTGTGTATTAGGGCTGCTTTTCACTTTGTTATGGAGCATAATCAAGACTCTGCTCAGATGCCTGCGCATGGAAATTAGCTGGAACGAAGCAGTGAACTGTGAAGGGCTGGGGGTTACGAAGACAGGTGCTCACTGATACAGATAAACTAACTCACTGATATAATACCTATGTGTGCACACTCATTTATTCACACACAGGAACACACACACACACACACACAGTTAATCTATGTTGTTTGGTGGATGTGCTCACCCAAAGCACTGTCCAGTTCCATTCCAGGACATACTTTTAAAGATCGGCTCCAATAGAAATGACACCCCTATCCCTGGTCAGTGTTAGTGTCATTCTTCGTCCATTGAACTACACAGGATCACTGTCGCCTCCAACCACTCCCATCACTCTTACTGTAATATGTAGAGTCTATTATGTCCCACCATAAAGTTCTTGGGTCAAAGTTGCTATTAGAAGAGGGTTCACGGAAGCTGTCGAAGCCGTCATCATGTTCATGATTGCTTACAACTGCCCTGCTGCGATATAGCCTTTGGTTTTGGAGACGAGATGCACAGAGTCCCAAATTGAGATCGAGGATGCGAGAAAACCAACAGCTGGAAAGGGGAAGCTGCTTTATGTACAGCAATGGAGATCAGTTGTGACGTGCTTTATGGTCGCAAATGGAGACAGATGGCATGTTTTTTCTCTCAATTACTAGCTGAACGATTCCTAGATGGAATGACCTTTTAATAATTTGTGTTTGCAGTCGCTTGCTCCTATTTTTAAAGATAGTGAGCATAATACTTTCACACTGCTCATGTTATACTTTTAACCAAGTGGTGGTGTTCGGCTTTAAAACTTGGCACCCATGGCCCCCAGGAACTCAGAGAGCACTGCCTTGGTTGCAGGGACCAATTTGGGGTCCAGGAACTCTGGTTCCTCTGGTGGAAACAGGGCAAAGCGTTCCCCAAAAGAGATCCTGTCTTCTGGGGACAGTTCCTGCAGTGGACAAGGGATACAAGGCTGTATCTGGAGCCAGGCTTTCAACACATTTTCCTCAGGGATCAAGATTCTTATTACACTGCTGTTGGAACAAAATGTCACCTTCTCAGGAATGACGAAAAACAGCCTTATTTTGAAATGTCATCATGGGTTTTTATGGGTCCTAGGGTCATGAATCCTGCTTGGTTTACAAAGGATCATCACATAGGCAGATAGACCAACACCCACCCACACTCAGTCATTCCCACACACACACAAGCCCCATCACTCCACTCTTTTCAGCTGCCTATCACAGCTACAACCTTCTTGATCTGACATAACCTTGCCAGGGATCAGGATGCGTGTACAAGCTGGCCCGCTTTCAGCGCCCATCATAACTGGGCATGTCTTAGCATCTGACACCAGCCCACCAACCCCCTGAGCTTCTGTTTTCACACTACA
>OMLF01012103.1:2621-12910 GCA_900302615.1 Holocentrus rufus
GAAAAAAAAAAAAAAAAAAAAAAAAAAAAAACTGCATCTTAGATTATTCAGTAATTGATTCTGATAGAAATGAGAGACAACAACAGCTGCCAATTAGCCTCAAACAAATGCCACAGCTGGACATATGAGGTTTCTTCACAGACTGAAACCAGCTGGAGTGTGTAAAGGAAAGTGACTTTTCACAGAGCTTAAAAAGACTTAGAGACTTTTCACTATATCGTAACAACGTATTATATACAAGTATTAAAAAAGAACATTTCACACCAAAACCTGACAGTTAACATTTTGGCACACTGTAATTTTCCTGGCAAATGTTTTGCAGGATTAAGTGAATAGGTGCATTTGTGGCTCTGTAATACCAGCAGGCTCTTTCAGGTTTCTACTATCCATTCTCATTATGATAGTGTTGGAATAGAAAAAAAGAAGAAAAATGTATAGTGGTGTCCGTCAGATAAGGTTGGGAATGTGGGTCATAGAAATATAAAAGTCGGCTGTCCAATTACTGTAGAAATGGTATCCTGTGCTGCTGGCTATTTTATGTTGAGAGAAGCCCATGCAGTGCAAGTTAGACTAAGTTAAAAAGCCTAAAGTATGGAAAATATTGTCAGATAAGCCTGCACAATAGCTAGCAAAATCAATTATGGATTGTCTGTTATGGATTTTCTCTATTAATAATCTCATCCTATCTTATTGTTATCTTTATGTTATGATCCAAATGAATTTGACCTTACTGGCTAACAGCTTATAACACTAGTTTCCCCTTCCTCAACCTACAATGGCAATCACAGTGTTGTTACCATGGGGCAAATGGATTAGCAAAGCTTTGTCTGGTTGATACTATACTGTCTATCTCCTGGCTAAGTGACTAATGTTTATGAAGCTAGCATCTACATTTCCTGGAGGAAAATTTAAACAGAAACTCTCATACAAGGCCTGATATGATTATAAAGCATTGGACCATCAGAAGCATAATGTTGCTGGTCTGCATTTAATTAAAGGAAAACGGTGGGATTCATCTCACTGATTTAAGTAGCTCAAATTCATTTTCTTCATTTTCTAAACAATTAACCAAAAAATGTCAGAACACAACACAGTCCACTGTAAGGCACATGGTTACCCAACCAAACCAGATAAGAATCACTGGTCTATAAACACAACGTGGAGAGGATTAATGGTAGCTCGATTGCCCCATTACTGCTGACCTCAAAGCTAATGTGGCTTACACAGCAGATGGCAGAGTGCCATGCTAATAGGTCAGAGTTTCTCAGGCACACAGCAAACATTACACTCACGGAACATAGCTTCATATCTCTGTTTCACCGTTCAGCTAACGCTGAACAAGCTTGTAGTCAGAGATGGAACAAGGTTTAGCTAGCTGTCATCTCACTCTCCATTTTCATAAAAAATGAGTGAGAAAAATTTTGCATTGATGAAGTAAGTATTGAGTAACCTATAAGCCAGCAGCTAGTAATGCTATATTTCCTTGTTACTCAAAACAAATATTATTACTCTTCTTAATGAAGAATAATGTAACCAATTTCTATTTCAGTCAGTTATAATATAATATCCATTCAAAAAATTATCAGACATCATCGTCATTGTCATCATCATTGTCACACACTAAAATAGACCAGATGCCAAATGCACTTTCTCCATGTGAACATATTCCCATTGAATAGTCCTATTGTATTGAGCAAAGGACGAGAAGAACATTGGACATAAATGTTTATGCTTCCTCATCATTTAAAGGAGAGTCAATCACCAATCAGGATTTTTGAGGACAGGGATGGTTTGAGGGGTTTGTGATGAACTGGTTTGCAATGAGTTACTGCCTCCAGACATTAACAGTAAGAAAAGACAAGAAAATATTCATTTTGAAATGAGTAATGAGTAAAATGACTCTTAGTAATAGGACCTAGGACTTAGTAATAAGACCAACACTGCAGATTATACAGAGCTTAAGCAAGAATCTGCAGTCAAAAGTCATTTAGGCAGGCAAAAAAAACATACATCACAATGCATTTGATTATTTTAATATTATCTACATTGTAACATGGATTCAAATTAAACAATTAGCGTGAAGCAGATGATAGCAGTACAAAACAATGAAAACAACTTTATCTGCTAGCTGCTGAACGTGAAATTGAGCTTGTATCATTGTCTAATTGAAGTTATTTTGGGTTACATTTATCTCCGCCAGGAGATTATGTGTTTGGTCAGGTGTGTCCATGTGTTTGTGTTTCTGTGTGTGTGTCTGTCCATGGCTGATCTCACAAACTACTGGGCCTTCATTTTTGGGGCACAGTTTTGACTGTATGATGAAGAACCTCTTGTGGTTGCAGTGTTTCAAAAACTTTGAAAACATTTGTTCTCATTAGTTCCAAACTCTCACTCCATTCATTGTGTAGCCCGCTTGACCATTACTCCATCACTCCCTCACTCCATTCATTGTCTAGCTCTCTCGGCCATTGCTTTCTCTCTGCATACTACTGGGCCATTCAGCCTAATGGGGGGTGCAAGTTTCTAAAACACACTGCTGATGAAGAAAGTCAACAGAACACAGATCAGACACACAGGAGAACAACAGTGTAAAAAGTGTCAGAGGCTGATGGGATCTGTCAACAAGCGGGGGCTACAATAAGTTCAACAGCCTGATGCTTCACCACTGTAAAAAATGAAGTGTAAAACAGCCACCGCTGTTTCATACATCAGCGGACTCATTTTTCTAATCTTTCTGGGTCTTTGGATGAGGGACAAGATCAAAGCCATCATGGAAAACCCCTCTCACCCTCTCTACAGCCAGTTGTGGCACAAAGCAATAACTATCCACTTTATATAAACATTGTGTCCCCACACACACCTGAAGGAGATCTGCACTCTCCTCAGTGCACTCTTCTAGTTTCAAATGTTTTATATTGAAAATGTAAACTGTTAAAGTCCATGCAGTTACTTGTGCCGTAATATTTATCAATTCTGAGAATTAATAAGGGATTTTCTCAGAAATGAAGACAACCAGCAGGGTCCTTCGCTGACACTTTTACTTGCAGTCTCAAAACAAAAGAAAGACGCCTCCATGCTTAGCAAGGTCTTATTACTGCTGATGTCAGTGCAAACATGCATCATAGAGTAGACGCCAGAGTGCCATGCAATGAAAGCTGCCCTGGACACTGAGAAGACATCTCAGCACTATATTATACTGTATACAGCTTCTTATAGACCTTCATTTGCCCACCTCAGCTCCATTCCTCCAGTTTAGCTGAGTCATCTACTGTACATCTTTCCTTAATGTTGTGGTTGCCTCTTTACATCCTTCCTTCCATTTACATTTCTCCAGGTTAGCGGAATCGTGTACATCTCTCCTTAATGCTATGGGTGCACTTCCATACTTTGTCCGTTCCTTGCTCCCCACTTCCTTCTTTCCTTCATTCATTCATTCAGTCTGTCCCACCTTCCCTGATCTGTCCGTGTTCTTTTCCTCTCCCTTGCCTTTCTCACTCTTTTCATCTTTTTTTCCTGTCCTTCCCTGCTGCCCTTCTTCCTCCTCCTTCTCTCCCTTTCCACTTTTATGCTTTCCACTTTTCCCTTTCCCTCCCTTTGTCCCTCTTTTCCTTCCTTCTTTTGTCCCCTCTCCCTTTCAGCCTTTTTCTCCCCTCTGTCCCTCCTTCCTTCCAGCTCCATTCCTCTAGTTAAGCTGGATCATCTGCGACCCACCTTAGTCTGTGGTTGTCTGTTTCCTTCCACCCTTCCTTCTCTTCTCCCACCTTTCCTTCTCTTCAGCTCTGCTCCATCTCTTCAGCAGAGACGTCTAAATCTCTCCTTAATGCCGCGGTTGCCTCCTTCATTCATCCTTCCCTCTTTCCTCCCTTGCTTCTTCTTTTCTTGTCTTCTCACTCCTCCTTCCTCCCAGCTTGGTTCCTCCAGTTTAGCAGAGTCATCTAAATCTCTCCTTAATGCTGCGGTTGTCTCCTCCATACACCCGGTCCACATTTAAAACCCTATAGACCACTTAGAACAATCACACAGTTACGTTAGGCCCACGATATGTTTATGGCACCATAAAATCAGAATTGGAACATTACAGCAGGATAAAGGCGGATGTTTTTTACGCCTTAAGCACAGCTGAGCTAGGTGTTATACCTGGGCCGCGGGGACCACTGGCAAGGATAAAGCACTCCCCGCTAGTGAAAGTGTGTGCATGCATGTGTGCATGTGAATGCGTGTATATGCCTTTTATAAACTCCGGACTCATCCTCCACCCCCCTGTTGTGTAGCTCATAAAAAGCTTGCCACGCAATTTGCTTGACGTGTAGTTTTTTTGGCAAATGGCAACCAGCCCCTGTAGCTCGATGGATCTGCTGGAGTGGAAAACGACTGCTGAAAGAACACAGAGGAAAAAAGCAAACAACAGGCAGAGCAGATGAGGGCTCGGATACAGGGGGAGGGGGCTGGATTTCGGGGTGTGCAAGTGACTTTGCAGATGTAGAGGCACAGTTTGTATCCTGTAGGAGGGAAGAGAGAATGTCTTATAAGGCCTATAAGGGATGAAGCGTACATGCATTTTATGTTTGGATATCTATCTGTCTGTCTGTCTGTCTATATCCTTTGAGGTAAAATGAATTTCTTTGTATTCAGGTGAAGAGACCTCTCTTTTACAGCCATTATACTATCGTAACTGTTTCATCTGTTTGTCAATTATCCCTTTAATTTGTTCATTTATTCAGTCATTACTAGCTTCCATTCATTAAAACCCCTTAATTCCACTTTGTCCTCTCCTCTCTGTCCACTTTGAGAAAGAGCCCATTCTCCTTCGTGGTCAGATTACGGTCATCACTGTGGACGAAATGTTGGCTGTGAATTTTTACTATCATCACCACCACAGCTGTGAATGGCTCAGTAAAACCCGTGAAGCGTAAAGGCCAAAAGACAGCATATACCGCTCCTGCCAGGGTCGGTCAAGTATATAAGGTCACCACGTCATTTCATCTCTATCAGCATTCCCCTCCCCTGACCCTCAAATAAGGAGTTAATGGCTGAGGCTTATGTGAGGGAAGTTGGGATGGATGGCTAAATTCAGTTTCTTCTTGTTTTAAAGGGCCTACCTGATGCTGGATGCTGGTGCAGCTGCTGGAATGTTCTTTTACATTGCAAATATACTAAATCCATCACAAAGAGCACTTCTAGACCTAAAAATCCATATGTTTCATTGTATTAGAGTAGTGCTTGACCAAAGTGGGTTATTAACATAAGGCAATTAGGACAAGAAAAAGATGTATATTTCTATCATTTGTCAAACCCTCTGTGTGTCCCTACAATGTTTGATATATACATCGAAAACCATATTGTTGTCCTCTGGGATACAGGCTTCTCGTACATGCCTGATTCATTTGCCAGCAAAATCTATTTTGGGTCAACAGAAAAGTTTTCTTTGAAATGGCTGGTCCCCAGAGTAAAGTCAGAAAACTGCTATTTTAAATTTTTCCCTGGAGAACACTGTGGAAGGATGAGCAGTGGGTTTTTGTTCAGTAAAACATCCCAGGAGGAAACCTGTGTTACCACACTTTTGATCACCCAAATTCTCTCTCTAAATACAGATATTGCCAATAGACCGCTGAAGAGCTGCAACTGCAGAGAGACAAAGGACTAAATAAAATTAGCTGGTTGAAATCCATCCAGTTTATATTCTATTTACATTGTCAGTGATGTGGTTTGACAATACCGCCTAGTAATTACAGCAGAAAAAGGAAGTAGGAAAAATTGGAAATACATCAGTGGCATGCAGACGAAACACACTCATGCTCAGTGGGTCAATAGGACTAAAGACTTAAGGTTAATTAGGTCAGAGATAAGTTTTAATTGGACTATGTCATCGTCAGTTTAAATGACCCTGGTCAAAGAAACAATTGACAGATGCCTGTGTCAGCGTTTGATGAAGACTTTGTTCCGTTTGAATGAAGATTTCATTCATCTGTGTATTTAAGATCGTCCAACTCCTTCAGCTGCAATGAAGTCCTTTCACATTGTGTTTAGCCTTAGCACTGCCTTGGCTTTGCGTTGGACTTCTGGGTGTCACACCTGTGCTGTGTAACCTCTAACCTTCAGAACACACACAGAAAATCGCCTTGGCCGACTGTTGTCCAATTAAAGCGTTTGCATGCTGTAGAAAATTGATCCCCAAACTCATTATCTAGGAGTGTTAGTCCGACTCCGAAGTAACGGGCTTGGGACGATTTCAGTCAGGCTAAAATGTTTACATCACGTTTGAAAAAAGTTGATTTATTGTTTCAGTCCAGCTAAAATTGAACTTTTAAACTGCATAAATCCACTGACTGTTGCAGCTCTACTCTTGCATACCTGATCCAATCAAGGACCACACACTTTGATGCACACATCGTTCAGGTAGACCTATTTCACCCAATCAGCTTCTTTACACCCTTAATTGGATCAGGTGTGCAAGAGTTCCTCCGTTTTAATAGTAAAGCACCTGGCTGGCCTCTGACCTCCTGATTGAGAGAAACAAGAAAAGGGAAAGTGCCACGTATTATTGTCATTAGAGTTTGGATATACTTGACATATTATGTTAACTTAACTGTGTAGGTAGGCCTTTAAAAGCTTTAAACTGCCACTCATTCGTCCATTTGTTCCCACTCAAGTGAATATACAGTATGAACAAAGGAAACAAACAGCACCCCTAGAGGCCTGTGAGGCAGCATTATGTTGAACAGGAAGGGACTGAAGTGAAGAAATATCAATTTGCTGCAAATCAATAACCACTCATTGAACCCAAAAAGATGCTCTGTGGAGAACAATGGGGCCAGTCTTCCGTTGTCTATCACACTCCTCCACTCCCTCTCTCACTTCCCTCCTCCTCTCTTTCTCTGCCTCGCCTGTCCTCTCCCTCTCTTTCTCGATGCTCCTCCTCCCTCTCTCCTTCTCTTGCTTCTTCTCTGTTTGGTTAATGAAAACGCAGAATCAATGGGTTGTTGCTTTGTGCAGGCAGAGGTGTTGAATGGAAATCAATCCGCTATCTAAAGGCAAGAGGGCTGCAAAATAACACTGAGAAACACAAAGGGCTGCAGAGCTTAATATCGGAGGGGGCGGAGGAGAGAGAGAGAGAGATGAAGAAGAAGAGGGAATAGCTAGAGAAAGGAGCTGGATGGAGAGAGAGAGGCGGAAAAGGCAAGGTGGAAAGTGAAGAGTGGAGAGAAAGTGGTGGAGATGAGTATAAAAGATAGAGGGAGAGGGAGTTTGAGTGACATAAACAAGCAAGGAGCGACGGCAGCGGAGACAGAATGAGTGACACTCTCCCCTCCTTCAGCAGCTATGGTTGAAATGCCCTTGAGCAAAGTGCTGAACTTTACTATTTTAAAGTCACTGGCTAATTGTGGGTGCACCTAGGTAGACAGGGAATCGGTGTGTCTTGCATAACTCATGAAAGACAAGCAGACTCAAAAGAGGAATCTTGGTAATCCAAGAAAATAACCCCAATAAAATGTACAAATAAGGCATTTTCATACAATAAATGAGCTAAGGCTTTGGTGTGCTTCTGGGATAGAGAGGGAGCGGGTGCATGCAGAGAAAGAAAGAGGCTTTTCTTTGCAACAGTTTCTCCAACTCTCGCTCAGAGTGACACTATCCTTATATACAGACAGCTATAAATCCCATCGGCGCCATCCCTCGATGCTGCATACTCTGAATGAGGTTAAGTGCTGATAAATTATGTACAGAGATTAGGAATAATATGCACAGGCAGATAAACCCGGCAGATTCCTCCATGAATGATGTCTGTTTGTTAATTATATATTTGTATAGCCACAGAGAGAGATAAAGACACTGAGAGATAAACTGTGCACATCGCAAATCTGCGTCTGAGAGGAAAATGGTCTTCTTCTGCAGAGTCCCAACTGTTACAGCTACACGGGACATTATTTCGAGACGGGAGGCCAACCCGCTGACTTTTATTGGTGATACATACTGATGAATGTGTAGGGATTAGTAATGATACGAAAGGCAGATAACACTGGCAGATTTCCCTACGAATGGCCCGTGTGTGTTTGTTAATGCCCTCTTCTCCCCCGTCTCATTGAGGTAAATATTTAGTTCAAATAACAATCATTCCCAGTGAGATCGATCTAATCTGTGTAATCCTGAGTAAACGGCAAAAGTCAAGAAAGACTATCCGTGCCCTGTCTGTCTGTCAAGGCCACCCTGGTGACTCAGTTGTATTGCCAGGTTTGAATGTGGATCATGGACTTTCTCATGTCATTCCCTATGCCACTTTCCCATCTTTCCTGTGCCTTCCTGTTCCCTCTCCTCTCTACTGTGATGTACTAAACAGGGACCAGTACTCTCCATGTACAATATGTACGAATGACAACAACAAACATACAGCCTCACACATAGCAACCTGTGACAGCTTGCAATATCTAGTCAGGTGCCCATGCAAGTATGCACCTTCTCTACATGTGTCATTTACATCTATAAATTGAATATAATGCATATATATATGTCTGCACTAATATGGATTTTCTTTACAATATGCAATCACCTGTTGTAGATATAAGTATGACACATTTTGCATATCCTGTATGCTATTTTTTCATACTATTTGTGAATAAATTCCTTTCTTTCACAGTTTTATATATATTTTATATACATATTTTCAGGAATTTTATTATACACTCCATAATTCGTGTATTTTCATGAGATCCATTCAAATATTTTACTTCTGGTGTTGTAATCGCTGGTTAGAGTACATTTAATAGCCCCCATTTGCTCTCTTCTTATATCCTATTTATTCTATATCCTATTACTATTTGCTGCTTTAATGGCCCAGTTTCTCCACACGGATCGTTAAAGCTGCATCTAGTCTGATGGAATCTAATCTACACAGCTCAGCCTTAGGTAATTTCCTGCTTCCACGGTAGGCATACTGTCATTCAATTGCTCTCATGTAAACTTTATTGTATCATACTGAATGGCAAATGATGATAGTCTTACCTATAAACCAACGAATCATCCTGGCTCCCGTTGTACTGAATCTGGAACATCCTAATGCCTGGAATACTCCTCTGGAAGTTGAACTTGATCAGCGCTGTCGACGACGTGGCCTCTGCAATCACCACTCTCTTATCCACCCCGCTCTTCACGTCGCCCGTCACGTTGCTCCCGTTGGCTCCGCCGCGGGTGGACGTGGAAATGTCTGACGATCCGGGGTCAGGCTCCTGGATGTTGTTGGTGTTGTTGGAGATGTGGGGGAGTTTTATGATCACCAGGTCCACCGTTTGGTGGGCTTCGCCAGCGGGGTTGGAGGAAATGCAGGTGAAGGAGCCAGTGTCTTTGACAGTACTGATAAGGATGTCCAGTGTCCCATTAGTGTAGACCAACGTTCTGGAGGAGTTGGATACCAGCTTGCCTTCAGGAGAGATCCAGTGGATGGCTGGCTCAGGGTCGCCCCTCGCCTTACACCTTTCAGGGAGAAAGAAGACAGAAGTATAGTATAAACAAAACATGTCTGTGATTCTCATTCATCCAGGTCATAAGTTCCATGACCTGGATGAATGAGGTACTTAAGGCGAAACGTCTTGAGATGAAACGTCTTCTAGAACATCTTCTAGAACTTCAAGCAAGTCCATTTGCCTTTGTAAAGCACTTAAAGATTAAACACTTCTTGAAGGAAGGTTCTATGATCCCCATTTTATACCTTCCCCCTGGGAGCGAGCTGTGGAAGAAAGCATTCTCCCCCTTCCCCCCATCTGGATCTGTACCTGTCCCCCCCTACTGCTTTCTTTGTTGTTGTTTGAATTTCCCTCTCAAACCCCCAGAGGTCATTCATTGGTTCTCTCCCTTATCCACCTATGCTGTGTAGGACAGCCCACTTTGTAAGGTATAAATTTGCATGTACCCATTCCAGGGCCCTCTCTTCTGGTGCCAGGGGGGCCACGGACTTCAGCAGTTGGTTTATCATACCTAGTAGTTGGTTTATAGCTTTATCATAGCTAGCAGTTGGTTTATCATTGCTATCAATTGGTTTACCATTGTCAGCAGTTGATTTTCTATTATTATTGTCTATTAAATTATACTTTGATATAAATGATTGGTTTCATCATCGGCTCCACGACGGTCGGTTCCACGACAGCGCCGTCTGGGGGTGATTAACTGATTATGCCTCAGAGAGTGGTGACATTCATGCTTGGAGGCCAGTGATTGTCCTCCTCACAATGGGGCTGCTTAGGACGGGGACACCACATCGCTTCCCTGCAACATGTAGTAGGTTGAGGGGAGATTAACAT
>OMLF01012105.1:0-13045 GCA_900302615.1 Holocentrus rufus
GGTAAAATTCTACAAAGTAAATTTGAAAATGTCTAATTTAAATTTTTAACAGTATATTTATTAAATTGAAAGTTTTCTGGAGGAAAAAATGTTTTCTTTTATTAAGTAAAAGTAGATAAATGGATGGATTGATGGATGGATGGATGGATAGATCGATAGATAGACAGATAGATAGACAGAAAGATATATCGATCGATCGATAGTAGCTAGATAGATAGATAGATAGATAGATAGATAGATAGATAGGCAGGCTAATAACCCCACCCGTACTCACACTCCTTGACAACGTTCATTTTCGAGCCAATTCAGAAAGCTCAAAACTCAACAAAATGTGGAAATATAACACATAATCCTCTAATTCCTTTAAGATTACTCCGCCCGTAAATTTGACGTTTCCGACAACACGCGAACGCACCAGTGAGCTCCTCAACGGCTGTCGCGTGAAACAGATGAACCGCGAAAAAATAAACTGAAGAAAACATCCCGAGTGAAAAGTCACAGGTAAAGTAAAGACAAAGTATAGTAGAAAAGTATAGTAGAGTATGATATTTAACTTTAGCTTGCTTTAAACACATAACTAAGCAACAGTTAACTATCCGTGTGTCTTTAATGTAATAAAAATCCCACAGCAAAACAATAAATCACTCACCTGGCGACGGCAGTTAGAGGTGTGATGACAGGAGACAATTTAGCTAGCCTCAATTTAATCATTAACCAACCATTACTGTTATCAGATAATTAGTTTCAGTGGCTGCAGTTTATCTATCAAATATGAATTGTCTCTTTTGTATTTGTTTATCCGCTGCTTATAGAGTCTCAGACTTGAATGAATTGATTCAGAGTCAGTTTGTGATTAAACAGCATGGCGGCTCAGGGCTTTGTTGCCATCTCTGATCTTCACCCCAACTTCTCACATCCGGTGAGTTCAGATGATATTCATTTCATAAACCATCCACTTAATTTCATTTTCATCTTACAACAGGCCTTCAAATAAAACAACAGTGTCTTAAAGCCTTGGATATTTTTTTTGCTGTAGTTTTATGCAACTCTGATGTAAAGCAATACATTTCAGGCCTACATTTTTTTCTGCATTTGTTTTGTAAACTCCTCAAGTTTATTTAATTGGCTGCTGTCACTGTTTTTCTTTGTCTTTCAGAGGGTGGCTGGTGTTATCATCGGAAAAACTGATGTCAGGAGCTTCCCTGACAGAAAAAGTTAGTCTCATTCACTTATTTCATAGTAGCGCACCTAGACCACACTTTTTTTTATGAAAAAATATTGAAACCAGTATTACCACACAGTGTCCTGTACACTACCGCCCTCTCCTGGCAAGAAGACAAACTACAACCCTGTCTTTCTCCCTTTTCCTTAGTTATCTTCCACAGAATTAGAGACACAAAGTGAGGAGAAGCTTTAGCCAGCCAGAAGTTAAACTTAAATATTTGCATTTCAGATATTGGTTATGACAGGTTCACCTTCGGCTTCACAATCAAGGACTCACCAGACTACTTCATCAACGTGTCAGCCTGGGGAAATGATGCATACATCAACGTGCTCTCCGGCAGCTTCAGTATTGGAGATATCGGTGAGTACTCAGTCCCTTTCAGGGTTCCTGTGGGCCTTGAAAGTCCTTGAAAAAGTTTGTGGATTTGAGAAAAATAAAGTAACCTGCTGCTGTATAAAACAAATATCCATCACAGGGTTTTCCTCAGGAGTGTTGACCCTACATAAACAGCGGTCCAGAGACATACTAATGAATCTGTTTGCTATATTTTAAAAACATTTGTAAACTTGTAAAATTAAAGATTTCACCATTTCTTGACAAGATCACCAGGCCTCTATGGTGTCTAACTTTGACCAGTGTCATGTCTTACCCTAAAACAATTTTAAGTCCTTGAATTTTACCAAACAAGTTTAAATCAGTGTTTTGTTTTGATACAGTGGCATTTCGTGACTTATGTTTTGACTTGCACACTACCTTGTATCTTATTGTCTTTTTCTCAGTCATCATTGACAATGGTTTAGTTGTGTCTAAAGATCCAGAGAGGGACGACAGGTTCTGCCCTGCAACACCAAGGTAATAAACACCTCTAATAAAGGTAGTTTTCAACTTCCTTGTGTGAGTAGTCAGATTTGTCTTCACCCTTGTAGACAGCCAGAGGGAACTGAGGTTGACATGATGTAATGGTGTATATTTCCTGATGTAACGCTGTGTAACGCCTCAGATGACAGCGTAGAGGACTTGCTGGTTCAAAGGCCTGCGTCCTCTGCTATCTCAGCTTCTACAGGCTGCTGGTGACGGAGGCTCATTCCCAGGTGACTCAGTGTGCTGACATCGACACCATCGACAGGCTGCTGCCTCTTGTCCACCTGCCAGTGAAGGACTCCAGAGATTTCTACTCTCTGGGAGACATAGTGGCCAATGGGCAGAGCCTGGACGGCAGCGTGATCAATATACTGGCTGCAGTAAAGTCGGTACGGGCTGAATCAGATTGTGTCAGTGTTAAAGAAAAAAATCCACCGCTGATGTTTTAACACTGGTAAATATATCAGTTTATAATGCAGGTCTTTGTTGGAAATTACATTTTTGGTGAATCCATTATCTCTTAATTTTACTTTAAGTAGTGATTTCCTACATTTCCCACAGTGACTTTCAAGTTTCGAGATAATTTTGAGTCATTTAGTTTCATCTTCAGTGTTAAAATCTTGTTTTTCTTCAATCAAGGTAAAACAAGTCTGCCAGTGGAATGAGGTAATCCCACTTGTTTCCAATGCTAATCAATTTGTTTCCAGAATTTTCTTGAATCAAGTGTTTCTTGATCCCAGTTGGCCGATCAGGCCTTTTTCTGCCTTGTTTCAACATATTCATACTTGTTTATAGAAAAATTCTTGAAACAAGTGAAACTGCATTGGAAACAAGTGGGATTATCTCATCCCACTGGAAGATTTAACTCCCTTTTTCTAAGAAAATAAAATATTTTGAGATTGAATGTCAAACAAAATGACTTTTTAAGAGATTTTATGCAGTATTGCTAATAGCTATCTTTTTATGTAATTTCCATGTAAGAGCTTGTGACTTGAGGGATATTGGTTTGAATCCTGGCTGGGAAAATCTGGGTACGGCAACTGGCAAACAGCAGAGGATTGTAGTAAAAGTGGTAACTCCAAGGGAAATATTTGTTGCTGAATCAGTCACAGTTACTACTGGTCATATAAGTTCTGGAAAATCAGCGTCGATAATCAATTTTTAGAGGTGTAGTCCAGGGAAAGTCAGGGCGATGGATAAATTCTGCAGGGAAACTATGGGAATTTCAGGGAATTTTACAAACGGATCACTTTACAGGAATATACCAGAATGTATTTTCCAACTCGTTTCACACACTGAATACATTAGATGGTGGTTTTCAGCTGTTTTTCTCCACGGAAAGCCCAAATGTATTGGAAACCAGACCGTTCAGCTTTTCTGAGCTGAAAAACAACATTAACAAACCATGGAGGAATAAAAATTTTTTAGATCATGCAAGCGCTTTCATGTTATGTTCTAAAAGTCGTGGAAAAGTCAAGGAAACTTCAATTGGGGACGGCGGTGGGAGCCCCGATAGGCGTGAAGCAGGGTGTTGACAGCGAGCGTATGTCCTTTCTTATTGCAAAAAAGCCAAATAAAAAAGACATGTGAACATTAAAACTTACTTAAGTCATATCTTGTAACCTTAAGTGGTATTTTGCATCATTTTTTGGTGCTTTTATATAATTGTTGGTTTTAACACAGTAACATTAAGATGTACCATAAGGGCCTTTAACACATGTCTCACAGTACAGATTGAGGCCAGATCCTGCACTTAATGTCACTATGATTTCTTACAGGAAGGAAATAAATTGTGATAAGAACTTCAGATAGTTGTGTTGACATTTTTTTTTCCAGATTGCAGAGCCCAAGCAATTCACCACTTCAGACGGGCGCAAAGGGCAGAGGCTGGAAGTGAAGCTCTTTGATGACTCGGTCACTTCCTTCTCCTTAGTCTGGTGAGTCATGGTCATTTATTAATTTGGAAAATGAAAAAAGATTTTGTTTGTTTTTTGCTTTTGTGCCGTATTTCATCTCACTGCCCCTTGGATCAGCTTCCAGTAACTTTAGGTTACCACAAATTTAAGTTTGGTGACATCAAGCTTTAGATTGACCCCCTGAACCTCTGCGCCCCATGTGTGTTTGATTTTCACCATGTTCTCCCCTGACTAACTCCCCGACCTCTCCATCACACACAGCTGGGACAGAGAAGCCATTCAGCTCATGCAAACTTTGATACCCAAGGAGACGGGTAGGTTAACAGTGGCCGCACATTCTCAGCCGCCAAGTGAAGCTTTATGTAACCTCCACTCCTCTTCATGTCCCATTACAATGCAAATTCTTTTTTCAAGAGAAATATGGAAGTGGAAATTTGAGATGAGCCTTGTGTTTATGTTTTATATAACTTACAGTTGTTTTGCATTTTGTTCTTCATTCAAAGTGCTCTTCATAGCGGATGCAAAGATTGGTTTTGACAGTTTTCGCAACTGTATGGCAGCAACAGTTAACTCCAAAACCATAATCACTGTCAACCCTGGTAAGGATTTCACAGCCACATCTTTCAATACATCCAATACACAGGATGGGATGTAATTATGTTGTGTGGTAGAAAACAACCATACATAAGCTAGAAAGCCAATTCCAGAGGTTTTCAGACTTCTTCATGTCCCAGACCCCCAAGCTGGCTTTTGTGAAACCATGAACCCTCATCTGAAGTAATTTGCACTTGAAGATCTTGTAATCTTTTTTTAGATGTAATACTTGAACATTGAAATAAATTTAAAGTGGTGAAATTAAAATGTATTGAAATAATCACTCATACATTTTTATTGTAACAATTTCTTCTAGTGAATTATATTATAGTGGAATCAATGTCTTCCTCATTTTGCTGAGGATCCCCTAGAAGTCCACCAAGGACTTCCAGGGGTCCCCAGAACCCAGAAATCAAATTGGTGAATTTTGGTTAATCACAGCGTACAAAAAGATATGATTTTCCAATATCCCAGAAGTAGCATATATTCAATAAATTGTGGTCCTTGTTGCTGTCTAATTCAGTAATAATTTGATCTCAGACACCAAGGAGGCCAGCCTGCTGTTCAGCTACTCTAAACAGGCGTCTGAGTCTGGAGCTCTGGATGAAGACGAGAGGCCAGAGGACATTCCTGGTAGGTGACAGTCAAGACTAAGGTCGGTAATATGGGTTAAATTATAATCACAGCACTCATTAGGGTTTATATTTGTATCTATCTATATAATAATATGACTCATGCATGCAAACTCACGTGTTAAATGATCAAATTACTCTACAACCCACTGAATGAAATGGTAATGTTAGGTTTGACTGCATCAGAGCTAGTGTGTGTCGACTCTGCTCTTCTTTATTGGTTTTATGACGCCTGGTTGGCAGACCTTCCTGTCTCCAGTGTTGATGTAAAACACAGCTCTAAAATCTTCATATGGTACTCCTTAAGATGTTTCATGCCTAATTTGATCAATTTTTAAATAAAATTTGCATGTTATCGTAAGTTTGGACAGCAGAATTGTTGTGTTATCAATGATAAACAATAATATTGAATTATTGGCCAAGTGAAGTGAAGACCACATCATATCTGTAAAATCAAAGCTAAAAAAGCATCTTTGAAGTTTGAATCTTTGAATTGACGTGCATCGATCGTAAAAGAAGCTGGTTTCATGAGCACTGATTAATTCTCTGTGGCAATACTTATGCTTTGCATTGCACGTTATTGTCTGAGTGACATTTTGGAGATCTGATAATGAACATCAGATGATATGAGATCACATTACTGTGTGCCAATACGCGGCCCAAAGATGTCTGTTCTGCATCTGCCATTGTTCTGTTAATTTAATTATGTGTCCGCATTACGTTTTCCCCTTCTTCACCATCTCTTTATGTTACTCATATCCACATTGTGGTTTTCTATGAAATGAAATGGAAATGCCCTTAAAAATTAAATGAAATCCTTAAAATCCCATGTATCTCCAGCCTCAACTCTTATTTAATTTTCTTGCATTTTTTTCCTGCAAGATCATTGTTGGGTCACTAGAATATACTGACCTCAGTGCACTGCACTCCTTAAAATTAGTTTGCATGTGATGCTACTCTGCTGAGATGCTGACAAAGACGCTGAAAGTAACACTGAAATGACAGTCGTACCCTCTTCATGCCTTGTCCCTCTTGATTTAGTGTTTGATCAATTCAAAGGCTGCAGACATCAACACGTGTTGTTGTTGTGTCCACCTCTGTGCAGTGGACTCCATCAGTGACGTGTACACAGTGAGCCAGCTGAAGCAGAAGGCCCAGGAGAGTCCTGAGGCTTTCTTTGGCATCACGTACAGTTTCATCTCCAAGCTGGACCTCGATTCGTCTCTGTCAAAAGTCATAAAGACCCGCTGGTAAGTTTATTAAGAAACTTATCATTATCAAATAAATCAACTGATGTCACCAACTTTCTAATGTTCTGCTTTAAAGGAATACTTCTCCAAAACTTGTATATTTTGCGTCATTTACTCACCCCTGAGTTGTCTTGAATGTCAAATAAAAAAGTTTTAATTGCCTGCTTCATGGAGAACGAAGCGTCCAAACACTGGAGCCATTTCTGTTAGCATGGAGCTGACAAAGAGCAGCAAATAAACATTCAGCAACAACGCTTTCATTTCAAATTCTAGCTTTTTGTGTAGCATAAGTCAAGTCTTGACTCTCCATTTGTATGTTAAGCACATCCCAAACCAATGAACTTTAAATAAAACCTGCCTAAATAAACCTCTTGCAGAAAATGCTCACATGCACAATCACCTGTGCATGATCGACCTGCACGTTCACCAAACCGCAGACCCACGTCCGGCTTGTTCACTAGCCAGGAGTCCCACTCACCTATTGAGTCACACTTTAGTCACTACACTGACTGAAGTGTGACTCAGTGCACTCACTCAGTATTCAAGATTGTCCTTGAACACCTACATTGGATTGATTTTTTTTTAAGTAGAGAGGATAATGGTAATGTGAAAAGGTTGCACTGTTGAAAATAGGAAGGTTGTTGCACAGTAAATGCAAGTGAACTGGGTTGAGTTGATACATAGTTGATGAAAACCTCAAACCGGGCACACACTGATTGAATAATTGAGCATCAGCATTTCCATCAGGAGAATATAACTGGTCAAGTGATCACTCAGCATAAACTCCAGTTACTAAATAACCTTCAGTCAAGGTATTCCCCTTGGTTTCCCAGCTCCAGGTGCAAATACCTGGTAACTGAGGACTTGCAGAGCTGCACCAACCCATCATGTCCAGGGAGGGACCAGGTCCTGTCAGCGACCACGGCGTTCGACCTGCTGGTGGACTTGACAGACCACACCGGCACCGTGCAGACCTGCTCCCTCCGAAGCCCCATCGCAGAGAAGACACTCGGCTGCACTGTCAGTACAGGCAGACTTAAGCATATACAGTAATTCTCCTGTGCAGTTATAAAAGTACCATGTTGTGTAAGACGGTTCCCATGGGCCAAGAAATTTCTGGAAAGTCATGGAATTTTGAAAAGTCTCTTCCAGAGGGAAAGTCAGGGAATTGAACGAATTCTTGGGACAAGTGAGACTATCATAGCATTTTGTCAGCCTCAGTAAGCAAAAAAAATGTTCATGTTATGCTCATTTCCCTGACAGAATAAAGTAAAATGATCAACTTTAATAAGACCTGTGTTTAAAATTTTGGTCAAGGAAAAAAAAACAACTCATGTTACAATTATATAGATTACAGAAAGTAAATGTTTTAGTCATGGGATATCATGGAAGTGGATATACTGGGAACCCTAAGTGTCAGTAGTGGACAGAAGGGATTCTTAAATATGGTTGTGAATCATCAGTTTTGTGTCAGAGGGGCTGACTGGTCTGCCAAGTTGCCTCTGGAAATGTCAGCCAGTAGATCCTGACTCATAATCGTAGGATGCAAAAGGTTGAACATGATTTCTCAAAAAACCTAGCGACCAAAAACACATGTCTGCTCTGGCACTATACAGTATGTTTCATGATCTCAAAGAACCAATCAAATTAAGGTTCTTATAAAGAAGAAGGCGGTTTGATGTGTGATATGTGAAGTGAATATGAATTTGATATTTCCCAGACCTTATAGAGTTTAAGCACAGCAGAAAAGTTTTGAAAATTAAAAAAGAATTATTCACTGTTCAGCCCTGATATACAAGTGACTAATCGCTCTCTGTAATCGTAGACCCATTTCACATACTATAATACTTGTTATTGTGCAGACTAACCTTCATGAATAAAGTGATATGTCATAGGCAAATACCTGCAAACAGACCCTGACTTGTAACCACAGGATATGGAAGGGTTTGCATCTGCACTCCTGTTCACATAAACCGTGTTTCTGTTTCTTCTGTTGCAGGTGGAGGAGTTTACCAGTTTGACTGAGGAGGGGCGCACTGCACTGAGGTGGAAATTTCTCTTGGAGAGATGCAAAGTATATGTGAGGGTGAGTCTATATTTACTACATGGTGTGGCTAGAAAAATGTGAAAATAAAACCAAACAAAATAAAACCATACAAATATTTTTCAGGTTCTGCCCTCTACCAAGATGAGGACTGGGATTAAAGGGACGATTTTGGCCTGCTCCTTAGCTGATCCAGGGGAGGTGAAACAACACATGTCTGCCCTGCTGTAGCGGACTGTCATGACCAAAGCAAGCAGAGCACCGAGTGAGCAGGCAAGCGGACACGTTGCTGCCTTCTTCGGCTACTGTAATGGGAAAACCTATGCGCCTGTCAACTCAGAGAGACTGAAAAGCTGTTCATGAAAATGTTATGATTGAGAACTACTCTTGCTATTGGGAATAGATTAGTCATATATGTTTCTACATTCTCTGCATTATTTATTTACACTGATTTATTTAAAAATGTACTGGTGACTTGTTTCCTATATTCCTTTTTAAATTGTATTAAAAAAAACTCTAACATCAATCTAAAAAGTTGTTGTGTTCGTTTATGTCCATTGACCCTGCTATAATGAGCCAAGACAATAGGTGGCGGTAGTGCGCTGTATATGAAAGCGGAACTTTTAAAACGTGTCTCCTTGTTGCAAAGGGAGTACATTAGTGGGATGCACAGCACTGTTTTGCCATCAACACTTATAGGTAAGCTAAGGGTCTTACTGTCAGATTTGCTCTGTCAATCGACATTGTCTTACGTGATAGCACACAGTGCAATATTTTAATGTTAGGCGGTGTTTTGTAACGCAAGGTAGAAAAAAGTGAACGCTAGTGGCCTTGCAGACAGCCCTCCACGCTAGCTAACAAGCTAACTAGCTACGTGTGCATCAGCTGACACAAGTTGAAACAGATCAGTCATATTCCCACAGTATACTAGTAAATAACTAAATTATCATTTGAGTTCAACGTTTAATTTTAGTGCAGAAAAAACATCTGATAGCTTCATGCGTTACATGTTCCATGCAATGACTTATTAGCCTCTATCTACCCAGTGACAGCTGGCCGTGAAGCATGAATGTGAACCAGGGGACGGTGGGCAGCGACCCAGTTATTCTGGCCACGGCTGGATATGACCACACTGTCCGCTTCTGGCAGGCCCACAGCGGGATCTGCACCAGGACAGTCCAGCATCAGGACTCTGTATCCTTTATTTAACATACACTATACTTTTAGATGTTAACTAACCACAGCTGTGACTAAATCGATTGCTTTCTTAACTTGTGCCTTCAGCAAGTAAATTCACTTGAAGTCACTCCTGATAGGAGCATGATTGCAGCTGCAGGTTGGTTCAGACTTCTTTCTCCTGCTCTTTATTTATAACCTCAGTATCATGCTAGTAACCTAGTTGTGATTCTGAAATTGACTGTTTTTCAGGCTATCAGCACATCCGTATGTACGACCTGAACTCCAACAACCCCAACCCGGTGATCAACTATGACGGCGTCAGCAAGAACATCACATCTGTGGGCTTCCATGAAGACGGACGCTGGATGTACACAGGAGGAGAGGACTGCATGGCTCGCATCTGGGACCTGAGGTACAGCACAGCAGCCTCTATATGTCAGACCATCTGTCAGTCTCTTCTTTCTGTTGTCGCTTTATTTTTGTGTTCTGTCCTTTAACATTCACTCTAAGGTGTCCAACAAACCAAACTCTGACCCCTTCTTTTTCTTCTAGGTCAAGAAATCTACAATGTCAGAGGATCTTCCAGGTCAACGCTCCAATCAACTGTGTGTGCCTTCATCCCAATCAGGTGAGACAGTCAAGGCAATGTACACTGAAACAACATTGGTGCCGAAAAATATAAATGACCTCTTTATGTTGTATCTTTTCCAGGCAGAGCTGATTGTAGGAGACCAGAGTGGAGTGATTCACATTTGGGATCTGAAGACGGACCACAACGAACAGCTGATACCTGAGCCAGAGGTCTCCATCAACTCAGTCCACATTGACCCTGATGCCAGCTATATGGCAGCGGTCAACAGCTCGGTCAGTATTAGGGCATTTGTGGAGAGAGCAATGTTATATCTCAGGTGGCAACAAATAACCAAACTGAGACGTCTGAAAAGCAAGTCTCAGTTTTCTTCCAAGCAAACTGATGGTGTTTGTTAGGAGTGAGAATATAATCCAACCAAATACAGCAAACAATCCCAAAACACAGTATTTAATAGGAGACAGGCGGTGCCTCATGTTGGAAATGCTAGACAGTCTGGACTGATGCTCATTTCTGCGTGTGTCCTTACCTGGTATGAACAGCAGAGATGGAAAATTACAGCAAAGACCACAGAAAAGTCCAACATGTTTTGCTAAAATGACAGGATCTGGAATCTGATTTGTTCTTGAAAATCTCAAACCTGGCGAAATGAAAAGTTACCAAAACTCTGTCCAGTCATCAGTCTGCTCATGCGTCTGTGTTTCTTCTTTTACAAGGCCTGGTCAGCTTGAAACAGGACAGGGTGAACCTAAATGAACCAAATGCAAAAACTACAACTAAGTAAAATTTTCCACCACGGTTTGGGCCAAAGAGACTGGACTGTAGGTGTGCTGGCGCCCTTATAAACCGATTTGTGATGAAGGAAACTTGGCGGTTGTGGTCGGACCTACCGCGCTCTAACATAAAACTAGTGCCAGGAAAGTTCACATTACTGAATTAGTCCCATCAGTTATAATTAATGTCTGTGATGTAAATATATTCAGTCGTGTTTGAAGTTTAATATTTAATTGTCTCAAGGTAATGGCTCAGAATTGGACAATAGAACAAGTTTTGTATCATTTCCTTACAGATGTCGTCTAAACCTGGTCCAGGAATTGGAGTCTACTATTGAATCTGATTATATATAATTAATATAACCTGGTCTGACTGAATCAGCGTCTTGCGGTCTTGTCTCCTGGCAGGGTAACTGTTACGTGTGGAACCTCGCTGGAGGCATCGGAGACGAGGTGACGCAGCTCATTCCCAAGACCAAGATCCCTGCTCACAAGCGCTACTCGCTCCGCTGCAAGTTCAGCCCCGATTCCACGTGAGTCTCCTCTTCTTCTCCTTTCTGTAATTCATCCTCTGACTGTGAACTTTCAAGGGGAAAATGATGATCAGTGTGATACAGAGCCAGAGAGAACATGGAGAGGAAACTTTCTTTTTAGCAACAACTTTCTTTTTAGCAACAAAATTTGTTAGACTGTCTGTGAATATTAATTTATCTCATAATTTGAGTAATGTCACTATACAGAATACTGTTTTATTCGAGTTGTGAGTAACCAACAAAACTGATTTTTCTGTCCAGAAAATGATGATGATGATGATGATTTTCTGTGTGCATGTCTGTGTTTGTTCCTTCATCTCCAGGCTGTTGGCCACCTGCTCAGCAGATCAGACCTGTAAGATCTGGCGGACGTCCAACTTCTCGCTGATGACTGAGCTCAGCATCAAGAGCAACAACCCAGGAGAGACCTCTAGAGGCTGGATGTGGGACTGCGCCTTCTCTGGAGACTCCCAGTACATTGTCACCGGTCAGTAACACTACATCAATACAGTTTTGATCAGTTATATATCAATAATTTAACGACTTTAAGACTATATTTAGTACATAACTCTTGTTGTTTCTGTCCCCCAGCCTCCTCTGACAACCTGGCCCGTCTGTGGTGTGTGGAGACAGGAGAGATAAAGAGGGAGTACAGCGGCCACCAGAAGGCCGTGGTGTGTCTGGCCTTCAACGACAGCGTGCTCGGCTGAGGAGGAAGAGGAGGAACGAAGGAGAGGTGACAGACAGCCAGAGCAGCAGTGGAATCTGGATGTAAAAAAGACAGACTCTTGGGACAACATTGGCCGGTCGGCACGAAAGAAGACTGAATTCCCAGAAGCAGTTGTGTCAGCGGGACTCGTCAAAAAAAAAAAATATACGTGATCATATCAGTGACAGCTTCGCTTTAGTTTCTCTGTCTTGAGACAAAGTACAGCGAAACTCCGGTACGTCCTCAATGTTGTTCCCTACCAGGTTCTTGTAAGTATTCAGCACAGCAGCGTGGCTGTGATGTGTTCTCCTAAAAGAAAAATCCACCCTGTAAGAAAAACTCACTTTGCATTTAAGGCTCTTTTTTAATTATTCCTGTTCCCCTTGGATAACTGGCCAAACATAGATGCCATAATGGCATGTCATGATATTTCCAGCAGCTACAGTGCTGTTTGATATCAGAAAAGGCTTCAGCAATCTAAAACATCAACGCTGAATGTCAGGTTTTTGTGTCAGTCCCTCAGCATCACAGACCAAGAGGGTCTGTATAGAGCCGCCAGTCAGCAATCATACAGGGAGGAATCCATCGTAGACGAGGCACAAGACAGGCTGTGGTTTGGATCAGGGACATGACTTTTTCTTGTCTCGATTGGGGAAAAAAAACTCACTGTCTTTCCTTTATCTTCATGTTGTTACCACTTGAACCTACTGAAATCACTAAGTTCAGACCTGTTCTGGTTG
>OMLF01012106.1:9062-19414 GCA_900302615.1 Holocentrus rufus
CCGGGACTCGGGGCTCAATCCGCAAGGTGGACGTAAAGAAACGCCGGTGCCGGGAAAACGCGTCAGCTGTGTTGATAGGACTCACTCAGACTTGTTCCGTTATGCCTTCAGTAGACATCACGACATCAGCTTTCCATAAATTCGTTTCGATGTACTAAAAAAACGCGGTTTACAAACGTCACGTAACTATTTAAAAACTGAAATCTCTAAACTAACTTCTCCAAATCAAACAGAGATGTCTCCCATCGTCTGTTCAGTGGCAGGTGTGTTTCATGTGTGCGCAGCAGGCTGCGGTAAATCCTGCTCCTGGAAGGGGGAGGAGACAGGCTCCAACAGGATCAAACGACAGCGGCGTGAGGGGGGTGATTAATGCCATCGTAAAGGAAAGGGAGGAGCAACGGCTGAGCAGAGGCAGGAGAACCAGGAGAGGTTCTTATCAACCATAATAGAGGCAGTTTGAACTTTATTTGGGGACTCACCAAAAAGGAAGAAATTGAATGTGAGGCTTTAATTATGTTATATTAATATTCTGAATAAGCCTGTAACTCAATATCATTATTCTGTGGGATAGCTACATTTCAATAACCAGAACAATATACAAATCGAGTTGGCCTAACCAAATACTGCCTGCATTACCAGCTTAGAAACGCAACTGAGGACCGCAAAATCCAACAGTTAAAGAGATGAGATGTTTCAAGGTCTCAGAGTCAATATCCCAGGCCCAGCTATGCTACGAAATGCAAACCAGCTAAGATTATGGCGAGGGTTACTGAGCCTCCAAACTGTGCCCGTGTAACAGACAGGACCATTTTGAATGGATTTAACAGGACACTGATTTACTTAGTCCTAAAGCCTAGAGATGTTATTGTAAATCATTTGGATGTGCTTGCACCCTGAGGCCAAACCATTACAACTGTGCTGCTTTGCTGTATCTCTTTGGTGCTATATTCTGGTCATAATACTACAAAGTGATGTACCTTGAAAAGACACATGACTGACCAAATGGCCTAACTAAGAAACATACAAAAGGCAAACAACTGTTGACAGCTTGGGCAACTAGTTTACGTCATATCCAGATGAAATTAGCTTACATATGCCAATAAAATCAGCAAAATTTGTATCTCTTTTCCAACATCACTCACTTTTCTAATGTAATCTATGCTGTCTACACTAATATTTTACAAAATTTCACTTGCTAAATTCCCAAAGCTTAATTTTTTTCTCTTCTCATAGTGTCAACAGTGTTAGCTCACTAAAATATCTTAATTTCCTTGACAACACCACTTTCTCCTCTTCCTGCTTCTGTGTGGCATCTATCACCCCTCCTACCAGAGAGGAGCATTCTGTGGAGACTGTGGACCACACACTATTCCACTGTCATATTTGTGTTGTTTGAACGTCGCCGCTGCAGGAAGGGTTACGAAAATGTGTAACTGACCCTACGCCTGTAGCCTTTAGGGAGATTTCTACCTAGAGTCAGCGACACCTGACACCCAATGTGCTGCTGCGTCCAGCAACGCGGCCACAACAACACAACAACAGAACATGGATTGAGAAATCAAAAGATCATGCCACTCGTGAGCAAGGGACAAGCATGACCTCGGACTAGGTTACGCTGCTTGTTGATCTCTCACGGTTTCAATTTATGGGATAGATTACAAACTGAGGATAAATACATGGCCACACACCACCTGACTGATAATTCAAATCACAGGACAACCAGCAACAACTGCACGAGTGTTTTTCTGTGGATCCATCTGTAACCATGTGTTTGTGTTCTGGTGCACATCATGTCCTTGACCCTACTCAATCAAGCAGTGAAGTGTTTCAGTGCAAGACTGATTATAGCTAATCATCAGAGGGGTGATGTGGGTTAATTAACTCCATGATGAGGCTTTGACCTCTTTCACACAAATACTTAACAGGGATGTTTACAGGCAGCAAAGTGCTTATTTATTAGTGGCAGGTGGTTTAACAAATCAAAGCATACCAATGACTATCAAACATAAAATTGGAGGCAGACATGAAAAGGAGGCAGAGATGCAAAGCAGGTCAAGGCTTGGGTGTAAGCTTAGATGGTGAGAATGGGTCAAGTAAACTAACGCTTATAATGACAGAGACTTAAAAGCTCATCAAAAGCCCTTCATCATTGACTGATAACAGCTGTTTTATCTCACAGTTACCTAATCATCACCTCAGCTTCCTGCTCAGCTGGCCATGCTCTATCACAGCCTTCCTTTCTCTCCATCTTGTCACAAAGCTCATCTCCTCTCTTCCCACTCTTCTCTTTTTCATTCTCACCTCCCTCCCCCTCCGTGGTACTTTTCTCCTCCAACTCCTCTTAAAATAGTCACGTCTTGTTTAAGAAAAGGTTCTCTGCTTTTCTCTTATTTCTCGACCCAGCACTCACTCGGTGAATATTTGTTATATCAAGGTGTCTTGGCTCTGACCACTGCAATTTTAAGACTGGTTGCTTGTAATGTTGGCGATCCAGGAATTTGAGCTTGTTCTTCTGCTGTACTTATGACCACTGTGGTCTCTCTTGGACTCTCAGCAATGCACATGTTTATGTGTGTGATGCTAGGCCCATCTCTCTAGTTTCATCTTACTGTTCTCTGAATTGACTGCTGAAACTCACACCGTCAACTGACAGCCACTGAAGGCCAGGATGTGGTCGCTGTGTGCAGACAGACACTGGAGACTCTTCTGTTATACTAAACGACAGCCATGTTACCAAACACACACACATCTAAACAGTCACCTTAGTGATCACAACATCACATAAACAATACAGGTATGCCCGAGCCCATTCTGTAATTGCTTTGTGATTTGTGCTTTTAATACACGCATATATGCAAAAACATGTACTATTACAATAAAACATACTATTGATTACCATCAATCCTATCAGCTGTTGAGTGTTAAGTGTATGTATTATACACTAGCAGGAAGTCAATCTGATTATTTACAGTCTAATCAATGTGCCATCCATTGTGACAGACAACTGCATCTTCAACTGGATTAAATTATATTTCATCAGTGAGTGTCCGTGAAAAAGATTCACCTGGGACGCAAAAAGAACAAAATCACAGGGTGAACAAAACAGAGAAGGAACACACAACTAAAAGAGACCAAAGTCCTTTTCATGTTCCACTTTTCTATTTCCATCTCCCAGACTACAAAGCAGGCCTCTGTTTGGAAGCTTCATAGCTCATCTCTTTGTCTTTTCCTCTAATTTCACCTCTGTTCATCCTCCAGTGATGATGTCACTGCTTTGCTGATGTCACTATTCTGTTGATGTCACTGACTTTAATCAGCAGCACCGCAGCGGTCCCTGCTTACGCAGATCCACACACAGCATCACTACAGCACTGTGCCAGTCTGACTGAGTGTCATTACCTGTGTCACTGATGAGCTCTGCTGCAGATATTAACCTCTACGGCACAAAGCCAGACCCGCTGCCGTCAGCAAAGTGGCTGAGAATGAGCAACATGCCAACTGGTGCTGCAGCAAAATTTACATTGACACTATTGATTGCTACAATACATGAAATGCATTGTCTATTTCAGAGTACAATAACTGAAATCCTTAGAGGGCCTGACAATACTGTAGGAATCCAGTTTAAATAACAATGAATTAAAAGACATTTTGTATGCCGAAGGATTCTTGTCAAATTAAAGCCCAATGGTAAATAAATCTGAATTTTTACTGCATTGTCCAGCTGCAATAGCGTCCTTGATATGTCAAAACATGGAATGAACGATCCAGCACATCTGACACAGGCCACGGAGTCACTTTTATCCCAAAACATATGATGACCTTGGTCACTCCTTTTCCACGCACCAACGGAGGGGAGAATGCATTAGTGCAGCTACGGATCAGTATGTTTGAATAATGGCTTCCTTTAGTCCAATAAGTGACACATGACATCATAGTATTTTCTTGTCAAAATGAGGAGTCGTACAGTTGGCCTCTTTAACTATTTGCACTCTCATGAAGTCGATGTTGTGGCAGTAAACACTGACAAATGCCAACCTCACTGACAGTGAAGTTGATCATTATGAGTGTGTACGTCACAGCTAATAAAGAGATCCTTGTGACCTTTAAATGCTATTTTCTCACTAAAGGCTTCCAGCAAATTAGTCAGTCATTGTGCATTAATATTATGGATGTAATGAATGACACAAAATTTCACCAAACAAACATTTCACAATATGCATGGAGCTGAAAAATGTTTGCAATTTCAGCTGTGCCCTAATATCCAAATAATGACATTCAAAATGGTGTTTTATCTTTGGTGTTGTTCGCTAGAGAGCACAAGGCCAGGGAGTTTTAGCTTAGATCATGCAGCTGAACTCAGCATCATGGTGGACTCAGCCGAAAACCTCCAGTCGCCATTAAATGGTTGAAGGCTGCAGATGTACCATCACAAATGGATTTCTCAGGCTGATACAACAATTTTTATTGTGGGGGACAAACATGACCCTTTCTACTGTTTGTGTCCCTTGTGTATTGTGGCCTGCTGTCCCCATAAATAACCTCAGAACCAGTGTATCATGATTCAATACTCTGATGAATTAAATATGGGATTTGGTATTTCCAGTTTGGGAAAATAACAGCTACATTATTTGACAAATTGCATTAAGTCTGTGTTGTGATGACCACTGAGACACCCATTCACAGAAAGCTGACCAGTGAACCAGCAGAACAATGGGATTTTAGACACTGTTCACTCAACGTGGTAATACGTTTAGCTTGCACCAAGTGAAGATTGAGGAATCTGCTTTGGTAGGCACTTTTCAACAGCAGGGCAAAGTAGGCCATCTCTACCCTAAATATTAAAATGTTGTTGACCAGTGTTTGGTTAATGAAACTATTGCCAAGACCCAGGTTTGCTCCTGGGTCTGCTCCAGGATCAAATCCAGTTGGTGCTGCAATTTAAGAAAGGCTCTTAGCTGAAGCACAGTGCAGCTCCAGAGCAGCAGTTTACACATGACTTTGAGTGACATGAGCTTCAGTTTGCTGAGAACACAAGGAGCATCTCCTGGAAATATGTGCCTGTTTCCATCTCAGCTTTCTCTCTGTCTCTCCTTCTCTCTTGTTTTCTATGTGACCCTGGTCAGTGTATATGAAAGTATATGCTGTGCAACAGGATGTCCACTCAGTTTTGCAGCTAGTAGCAAACTGTTCTGCAGAACGCCGTATTCTCTGCTATAGCCATACCTTTCTAAGCAATTCACATTAAGCCTGTATATATTACGGCTGGACAAAATCAAATATCACAACATTTTTGACCGAATACCTTGTATTAGATGATACTGTAGGGATGGCTACTGGTGCTTTCATATGATCTTGACACTAAATAGATTTTTGGTAAACAATCTTTACTAATGTAGATTTGATGACCAAACAAATAATAGAACAGCTACAACAGTTGAATAAGTTCAGAAAATTGCATTCCTTTACTGTAGCAGCCTTTAAAACCAAGAAAAGATAACACTTAAGCCAATGCATATCACAATACTGTGATATGCACACAATATCTCTCATATCACAGTTATCAACAGAATATTGATCTATCACTGAGCCCTTGTATTTACAATCATTTTGTGCAGTGATGAATTCTCTAACAATTCTCGCCAATGTACATTTCAATCAAGGTCTACTGCAGTAAAGTGCTCTGATTTTGTTTCAGAGAGTTCGCCATGCCTGAGACAGTGTGTCTGGTGGCCGGCCGTGAGATTTGCGAGGTCAGAGTTCACCACATAAAGTTCACCAAAAGCCGATGGCTGGGTGCCAGCCTGGCAACCACTTCTAAAAGTTAGCATCAGGCCCCGTAAAGGTCACGTTACATACTGCACAGCAGGGTGGAAGAGCAAGCCAGCACGCACAAAACAAGGCAAGAATTTGGGGGGGGGTTGGGTGGCAGTGAAAATGTCAGCTTTAGCTGGTAACACAGTCACGTGTGTGACAGGGTGAACCAGGGGGGGGCATGCAGGCATACTGAGCTTGTGTAAGAGTGAAAGTAAATGGGCTTCAAAACAAGACATCAAAAATATTAGCAAATACAATACAGTAAATTACAATGAAATCTGACACACATGCCATCACTGTTTACACACACACACATGCGCTCGCAGAAGAGCGAACACACACAGTCCCACCATGTGAATATAGATTTCACTCCCAGCTGCACAAATACAGACAGCTCTCTCAGGCCGATAGCACAGAGCTCCAATGACCAGACAGACACAGAGGCGCTCTGACTCTGGGAGTGGCCACCAATCTGCCCCTGGATCAGCAGCATGTCTCCCCTGACCCACATACTCACTGCTGCCTCAAAAGGAGCCTGCTGCCCTCTAATGGACGGCCAAGGTGTTGTACAACAGTTCATCATATTGTACCCGAGGACTTCAGGCTGATATTTGTTATTAAACGGCCAAATATAACAAAGGGAGAAAATGAGAGCCACTGCAGCTAATATCACTGTAATCATATATATCTAATACAAACAAACACAGTAGGCAGAGGCAGGAAGCTTCTGTGATAGCTGGTGGGCTGGAATCAGTTGCAACCCGTGGCTGACTGAAACAGGATAAACCTGATTTCCAGCCTCACAGTTCGCTGCCCAAGGCAACAAGGACAGCACGGCATTGTGGTGGCACAATAGCACAGGGGCTCGATGTATTGCAAAGGAAGGAAATCCTGCAGGATCACAGAGACGCAATTAATAAAAAAAATTTAAAAAGTGATTCTTCAGGGAGATTCTATTGTCGCCCCGTCAGGGAGGTCAGACAACAGGATCAGCCACTGAACATGAGCTGGCAGGGATTTGTCATCTTGATGTTCACCACAATCCTGTTTTTTGATGAACTTTTTCAACGATCACAAAAGGGGAAAATGACGGGGGGCTTTGTTTGAGACTGAGAGAGGGTGATGGATGATCTCTTACCTCCTTGGCTGAGAGCGACGATCATCCTCCCCACTACCGGACTCCTGAGGAGATAAAATGGGACATGCTGTAAATTAACATGGCACAATAAATCATGCATAAGTGCCCCATGCAAAATGGGCTCCCACGTTTAATAATGTGTAACCACAGTACAGATATTTGCATTTCAGCAAATACTGAAGCATTTCTTTTAGACTGTCTGCTGTAGAGGAATGTATTAAGCAAGATGTAAAGACAGCAATAACATTTCGCTGCTCAAATCAAGACTGATCATTGTGATTACGACCCAGGAACATGGGCTAAGGTCTATTATTCTTCCTTCAAATCAAGAATGATCAAAAAATGAAAATGGTCTAGCAACATGACATGCTAATTAAACCAAACTGGCAAGCAAAATTTACAGGAATAGAAACCCTTTTCCTATGTTGGGGAAGAGCTCATTTATTCTCTCTCTCTCACACACACATACACACACACGGCAAACAGCATCCAAAACCAAGCCTTCTCGTAGACTCTGACAGAAGCAGAGAGCCGTTTTGCCTGAGCCGTGCGGACTGGAGGGAGAACAGAGTTCAGCCTCAACTCAATTTGCACGCTCTCCAGGAAAATGACCTCAGTCTGTTTTTAAGGTGTGGCCGGTCAGAGAGTAATGTATTCACACACACACACAAAAAAACAGAGAGAGAGAGTGTGTGAGAAAGAGAGAGAGAAATGACCACATTTGATCAACAAATTGTGGCACGAAGCTTTGCAGATTGAGATAGGCACAGGATTACTGGCAGAAAAACACCAGACCTGGTACTTATCTTGTTTATACTGCATGTAGGCTAAACTAGCCTGAACAACACGACGCAACCTTTTATAGATTCATAAAAGGAAGAGGTGGATTACAGGTTGGTGGTAGGCCATGACAAACACAGAAAAACAGACAGATGAACGCGTAGGGTGCAGCCTGATTGCAGGGCTTATTTGTTACGTTTGTTCAGATCAGGGCTGGGCGCTAAGGCAAAAAAAAAATCATATCACAATATTTTCCTTAGCTGTGCTACCACAATGATATTTGACAGTATTTGTTCTCTTGCCAGTATAAATCACGGGCTACGCGTGTAGGTGCAGTGTGCATGATGTAGTATTGGCCTAATTTGAGTTGAGAGCAGGTGTGGAGCGGTTCAGATGCAAGAAATTACTGCTGCAGACCTGGTTCAATGTAACATCTGTGACGGGAGGTGTGGGTGCCACTTGATAGTCCCAGTACACACCCTCTCACACCCAACCCTTTCCTCTAATATCCCAAGCAGGTTTCTATGCAGGCACTTGTCCTAAATAACACAAAAAACATTTTGATCTAGAGCTGCAATTTGTGATTCTTTTTGATTAGTGTCATTACTATCAATTGCCATCTATTACCATCTATCACGTGCTATTACTATCTTTTCGATTAATCACTGAATTGTTTAGTCTATAAAGTGTGAAAGCTCATGGAAGATCAGAGCCCAAAGTGCTGCGTACAAAATGCTTTGCTTCCTCAGTCTGACCAGTAGCCAACAAAATGAACAACAAAGTATTCATTTTATGATGATATGAATGGAGAAAAGTAAGAAAATCATAGCATCTTTGTGAGCTCGGTGAAGCTGGAATCAGAAAAATGTTGCTATTTTTACCTGACAAATAACAAAAATTAAAAATCAATTATCAAAAGTATAAGTGATTGATTTTCAATTGATTGCCCAATTGACTAGGCCTAATCGTTTCAGCATGCCAGTCTTTGACATGTCATGTATAAATGAGGAAGAGAGTTTTAAATTTTAAATTAACACACAGTACCTGTAGCTGGTTCTACAAATGAACCAATATTAAGTGGGTATGGTGACATAATTCTATGAAAAATGTATATTAATTATTTTAGCAATTAAACATTATTCTTGGGAGACTTGTTACCACTGGCAAGTGAGGCAAGATGTTCATTTCACACATTGCTCCATACCCATATACCTTTAAACTCATGTTTACAGGAGAAAAGACACAGATTATTGAGGCTGGCGGGTTTTGCATGTATGGAAATGTCAGAGGATTTTTTCAAAGCTTATGGAAATCTGGAGCCTAAACTTGCAGCCCAGGCAGGGATCTGCAGGACGGGACATGCACAAGTGAGGCAAGTCAGCGTTACCATGAATGCCTGGAGACACTATCTAGCAAAGGGTTGTCCCCTAAAAGGTGTGTGTGTGTGTGTGTGTGTGTGTTCCCCTAAATAGCCAGTATTGTCAAGCTGACACACACCAGTGAGCCTGCACAGGTTCAGCACAAGGTAAAAATGGCAGAAAACAATGGCAAGCAGGCATTTCATGAGACACTTCACACAGGCTCTCACACGTACATCACATGACAGTAAGACTCAGGAAACCAGATGTATCTGAATGTGAGTGAGTGTGTATGTGTGTGCATGTGTGTGTGCGTAGGTGTGTACGTGCACTGTAACCTCTCAAGAAACACTTCACATTCTTTGCTCCTGTGCCTGTCTTACTTGCAAAGGTCATACCACTGTCATGATAAAAGACTGAGCCGCACATGTAATTAAAAGAGAACTAAATTATAATCTATATACTTTTTAAGGCACTTATTTTATCACAGTGCTGGGTGCTTGAAATGGACTCCAGTGTTCTGGTGCTAAACCCAACTTTTGGGTTAGAAATTAAAATGCATAATAAAGATAATAGAAAGGGAGATTTATTCAAAAACAGCAACATCTCAGATTTTATTGTTTCTTGTTTGCTGAAAAATCTAAAATATTGAAAAGTCTTACACAGTTTAGCAATTTATTGCAACTGTAATATTCATAAAAAAATAATCGCAACATGATTATTTGGAAATATCATGCAGCCCACTTTTTCTATTTGTGAAAAACAGCATTTCTCTCTCATGCATGGTCATTTGAAAGATGCAGAACTAATTCTCACACCAAGTGTCCTTGCTCTCCTTACAATTAGCCGCTTGTAATTTGAGCGATCTAGGAATTGGAGTGTAATGCGCTGTTTATCTAAGCCGCTCTGGATGATAGTGTCAGCTTAATACCTAAAATATGTGCGCATACAGCCAGACAGCCACCATTAAGCCAACTCGCAGAACCTGTTTGGCTCTTTAAATGCAGAAACGTGAATGACAGGGTCCTTTCCAAAGCTATAACACCCAAAAATAGTTTGACAGTCTTGGCTTCATAACTCAACTGCTTTTTGTCATTTGGGACACAGTTGGGGGGTAGAGAGAGGGGCTGGTGACGTACTGTTACACACAAACTCAGGTTCTTTAATGACTCCATCAAGCAAGGAGAGCAGGTGAGAGGAGACGTGTGTCGTGTGGATGTTTACTGTATTTCACAAGTGAGACAAGAAATGAGAGCAGACAG